>NIVC01003140.1:0-117527 GCA_002269645.1 Macrostomum lignano
AGAATAACACGGCGTGAGCGTATTTTCGAACGCCTGTGCATGCGCGAGACTGCTTGTGTAGTTATTAGAAGGCAACTGCGCCTCTAGCTTAAACCGTGTCTATTTGTCTAAACAAACTGACTGCGTGCAAAATACAAGTGCACGGAAGCAGAATAACACGCCGTGAGCGTATTTTCGAACGCCTGTGCATGCGCGAGACTGCTTGGTGTAGTTATTAGAAGGCAACTGCGCCTCTAGCTTAAACCGTGTCTATTTGTCTAAACAAACTGACTGCGTGCAAAATACAAGTGCACGGAAGCAGAATAACACGCCGTGAGCGTATTTTCGAACGCCTGTGCATGCGCGAGACTGCTTGGTGTAGTTATTAGAAGGCAACTGCGCCTCTAGCTTAAACCGTGTCTATTTGTCTAAACAAACTGACTGCGTGCAAAATACAAGTGCACGGAAGCAGAATAACACGTGAGCGTATTTTCGAACGCCTGTGCATGCGCGAGACTGCTTGGTGTAGTTATTAGAAGGCAACTGCGCCTCTAGCTTAAACCGTGTCTATTTGTCTAAACAAACTGACTGCGTGCAAAATACAAGTGCACGGAAGCAGAATAACACGCCGTGAGCGTATTTTCGAACGCCTGTGCATGCGCGAGACTGCTTGGTGTAGTTATTAGAAGGCAACTGCGCCTCTAGCTTAAACCGTGTCTATTTGTCTAAACAAACTGACTGCGTGCAAAATACAAGTGCACGGAAGCAGAATAACACGCCGTGAGCGTATTTTCGAACGCCTGTGCATGCGCGAGACTGCTTGGTGTAGTTATTAGAAGGCAACTGCGCCTCTAGCTTAAACCGTGTCTATTTGTCTAAACAAACTGACTGCGTGCAAAATACAAGTGCACGGAAGCAGAATAACACGCCGTGAGCGTATTTTCGAACGCCTGTGCATGCGCGAGACTGCTTGGTGTAGTTATTAGAAGGCAACTGCGCCTCTAGCTTAAACCGTGTCTATTTGTCTAAACAAACTGACTGCGTGCAAAATACAAGTGCACGGAAGCAGAATAACACGCCGTGAGCGTATTTTCGAACTGTGCATGCGCGAGACTGCTTGGTGTAGTTATTAGAAGGCAACTGCGCCTCTAGCTTAAACCGTGTCTATTTGTCTAAACAAACTGACTGCGTGCAAAATACAAGTGCACGGAAGCAGAATAACACGCCGTGAGCGTATTTTCGAACGCCTGTGCATGCGCGAGACTGCTTGGTGTAGTTATTAGAAGGCAACTGCGCCTCTAGCTTAAACCGTGTCTATTTGTCTAAACAAACTGACTGCGTGCAAAATACAAGTGCACGGAAGCAGAATAACACGCCGTGAGCGTATTTTCGAACGCCTGTGCATGCGCGAGACTGCTTGGTGTAGTTATTAGAAGGCAACTGCGCCTCTAGCTTAAACCGTGTCTATTTGTCTTAAGAAACTGACTGCGTGCAAAATACAAGTGCACGGAAGCAGAATAACACGCCGTGAGCGTATTTTCGAACGCCTGTGCATGCGCGAGACTGCTTGGTGTAGTTATTAGAAGGCAACTGCGCCTCTAGCTTAAACCGTGTCTATTTGTCTAAACAAACTGACTGCGTGCAAAATACAAGTGCACGGAAGCAGAATAACACGCCGTGAGCGTATTTTCGAACGCCTGTGCATGCGCGAGACTGCTTGGTGTAGTTATTAGAAGGCAACTGCGCCTCTAGCTTAAACCGTGTCTATTTGTCTAAACAAACTGACTGCGTGCAAAATACAAGTGCACGGAAGCAGAATAACACGCCGTGAGCGTATTTTCGAACGCCTGTGCATGCGCGAGACTGCTTGGTGTAGTTATTAGAAGGCAACTGCGCCTCTAGCTTAAACCGTGTCTATTTGTCTAAACAAACTGACTGCGTGCAAAATACAAGTGCACGGAAGCAGAATAACACGCCGTGAGCGTATTTTCGAACGCCTGTGCATGCGCGAGACTGCTTGGTGTAGTTATTAGAAGGCAACTGCGCCTCTAGCTTAAACCGTGTCTATTTGTCTAAACAAACTGACTGCGTGCAAAATACAAGTGCACGGAAGCAGAATAACACGCCGTGAGCGTATTTTCGAACGCCTGTGCATGCGCGAGACTGCTTGGTGTAGTTATTAGAAGGCAACTGCGCCTCTAGCTTAAACCGTGTCTATTTGTCTAAACAAACTGACTGCGTGCAAAATACAAGTGCACGGAAGCAGAATAACACGCCGTGAGCGTATTTTCGAACGCCTGTGCATGCGCGAGACTGCTTGGTGTAGTTATTAGAAGGCAACTGCGCCTCTAGCTTAAACCGTGTCTATTTGTCTAAACAAACTGACTGCGTGCAAAATACAAGTGCACGGAAGCAGAATAACACGCCGTGAGCGTATTTTCGAACGCCTGTGCATGCGCGAGACTGCTTGGTGTAGTTATTAGAAGGCAACTGCGCCTCTAGCTTAAACCGTGTCTATTTGTCTAAACAAACTGACTGCGTGCAAAATACAAGTGCACGGAAGCAGAATAACACGCCGTGAGCGTATTTTCGAACGCCTGTGCATGCGCGAGACTGCTTGGTGTAGTTATTAGAAGGCAACTGCGCCTCTAGCTTAAACCGTGTCTATTTGTCTAAACAAACTGACTGCGTGCAAAATACAAGTGCACGGAAGCAGAATAACACGCCGTGAGCGTATTTTCGAACGCCTGTGCATGCGCGAGACTGCTTGGTGTAGTTATTAGAAGGCAACTGCGCCTCTAGCTTAAACCGTGTCTATTTGTCTAAACAAACTGACTGCGTGCAAAATACAAGTGCACGGAAGCAGAATAACACGCCGTGAGCGTATTTTCGAACGCCTGTGCATGCGCGAGACTGCTTGGTGTAGTTATTAGAAGGCAACTGCGCCTCTAGCTTAAACCGTGTCTATTTGTCTAAACAAACTGACTGCGTGCAAAATACAAGTGCACGGAAGCAGAATAACACGCCGTGAGCGTATTTTCGAACGCCTGTGCATGCGCGAGACTGCTTGGTGTAGTTATTAGAAGGCAACTGCGCCTCTAGCTTAAACCGTGTCTATTTGTCTAAACAAACTGACTGCGTGCAAAATACAAGTGCACGGAAGCAGAATAACACGCCGTGAGCGTATTTTCGAACGCCTGTGCATGCGCGAGACTGCTTGGTGTAGTTATTAGAAGGCAACTGCGCCTCTAGCTTAAACCGTGTCTATTTGTCTAAACAAACTGACTGCGTGCAAAATACAAGTGCACGGAAGCAGAATAACACGCCGTGAGCGTATTTTCGAACGCCTGTGCATGCGCGAGACTGCTTGGTGTAGTTATTAGAAGGCAACTGCGCCTCTAGCTTAAACCGTGTCTATTTGTCTAAACAAACTGACTGCGTGCAAAATACAAGTGCACGGAAGCAGAATAACACGCCGTGAGCGTATTTTCGAACGCCTGTGCATGCGCGAGACTGCTTGGTGTAGTTATTAGAAGGCAACTGCGCCTCTAGCTTAAACCGTGTCTATTTGTCTAAACAAACTGACTGCGTGCAAAATACAAGTGCACGGAAGCAGAATAACACGCCGTGAGCGTATTTTCGAACGCCTGTGCATGCGCGAGACTGCTTGGTGTAGTTATTAGAAGGCAACTGCGCCTCTAGCTTAAACCGTGTCTATTTGTCTAAACAAACTGACTGCGTGCAAAATACAAGTGCACGGAAGCAGAATAACACGCCGTGAGCGTATTTTCGAACGCCTGTGCATGCGCGAGACTGCTTGGTGTAGTTATTAGAAGGCAACTGCGCCTCTAGCTTAAACCGTGTCTATTTGTCTAAACAAACTGACTGCGTGCAAAATACAAGTGCACGGAAGCAGAATAACACGCCGTGAGCGTATTTTCGAACGCCTGTGCATGCGCGAGACTGCTTGGTGTAGTTATTAGAAGGCAACTGCGCCTCTAGCTTAAACCGTGTCTATTTGTCTAAACAAACTGACTGCGTGCAAAATACAAGTGCACGGAAGCAGAATAACACGCCGTGAGCGTATTTTCGAACGCCTGTGCATGCGCGAGACTGCTTGGTGTAGTTATTAGAAGGCAACTGCGCCTCTAGCTTAAACCGTGTCTATTTGTCTAAACAAACTGACTGCGTGCAAAATACAAGTGCACGGAAGCAGAATAACACGCCGTGAGCGTATTTTCGAACGCCTGTGCATGCGCGAGACTGCTTGGTGTAGTTATTAGAAGGCAACTGCGCCTCTAGCTTAAACCGTGTCTATTTGTCTAAACAAACTGACTGCGTGCAAAATACAAGTGCACGGAAGCAGAATAACACGCCGTGAGCGTATTTTCGAACGCCTGTGCATGCGCGAGACTGCTTGGTGTAGTTATTAGAAGGCAACTGCGCCTCTAGCTTAAACCGTGTCTATTTGTCTAAACAAACTGACTGCGTGCAAAATACAAGTGCACGGAAGCAGAATAACACGCCGTGAGCGTATTTTCGAACGCCTGTGCATGCGCGAGACTGCTTGGTGTAGTTATTAGAAGGCAACTGCGCCTCTAGCTTAAACCGTGTCTATTTGTCTAAAAACTGACTGCGTGCAAAATACAAGTGCACGGAAGCAGAATAACACGCCGTGAGCGTATTTTCGAACGCCTGTGCATGCGCGAGACTGCTTGGTGTAGTTATTAGAAGGCAACTGCGCCTCTAGCTTAAACCGTGTCTATTTGTCTAAACAAACTGACTGCGTGCAAAATACAAGTGCACGGAAGCAGAATAACACGCCGTGAGCGTATTTTCGAACGCCTGTGCATGCGCGAGACTGCTTGGTGTAGTTATTAGAAGGCAACTGCGCCTCTAGCTTAAACCGTGTCTATTTGTCTAAACAAACTGACTGCGTGCAAAATACAAGTGCACGGAAGCAGAATAACACGCCGTGAGCGTATTTTCGAACGCCTGTGCATGCGCGAGACTGCTTGGTGTAGTTATTAGAAGGCAACTGCGCCTCTAGCTTAAACCGTGTCTATTTGTCTAAACAAACTGACTGCGTGCAAAATACAAGTGCACGGAAGCAGAATAACACGCCGTGAGCGTATTTTCGAACGCCTGTGCATGCGCGAGACTGCTTGGTGTAGTTATTAGAAGGCAACTGCGCCTCTAGCTTAAACCGTGTCTATTTGTCTAAACAAACTGACTGCGTGCAAAATACAAGTGCACGGAAGCAGAATAACACGCCGTGAGCGTATTTTCGAACGCCTGTGCATGCGCGAGACTGCTTGGTGTAGTTATTAGAAGGCAACTGCGCCTCTAGCTTAAACCGTGTCTATTTGTCTAAACAAACTGACTGCGTGCAAAATACAAGTGCACGGAAGCAGAATAACACGCCGTGAGCGTATTTTCGAACGCCTGTGCATGCGCGAGACTGCTTGGTGTAGTTATTAGAAGGCAACTGCGCCTCTAGCTTAAACCGTGTCTATTTGTCTAAACAAACTGACTGCGTGCAAAATACAAGTGCACGGAAGCAGAATAACACGCCGTGAGCGTATTTTCGAACGCCTGTGCATGCGCGAGACTGCTTGGTGTAGTTATTAGAAGGCAACTGCGCCTCTAGCTTAAACCGTGTCTATTTGTCTAAACAAACTGACTGCGTGCAAAATACAAGTGCACGGAAGCAGAATAACACGCCGTGAGCGTATTTTCGAACGCCTGTGCATGCGCGAGACTGCTTGGTGTAGTTATTAGAAGGCAACTGCGCCTCTAGCTTAAACCGTGTCTATTTGTCTAAACAAACTGACTGCGTGCAAAATACAAGTGCACGGAAGCAGAATAACACGCCGTGAGCGTATTTTCGAACGCCTGTGCATGCGCGAGACTGCTTGGTGTAGTTATTAGAAGGCAACTGCGCCTCTAGCTTAAACCGTGTCTATTTGTCTAAACAAACTGACTGCGTGCAAAATACAAGTGCACGGAAGCAGAATAACACGCCGTGAGCGTATTTTCGAACGCCTGTGCATGCGCGAGACTGCTTGGTGTAGTTATTAGAAGGCAACTGCGCCTCTAGCTTAAACCGTGTCTATTTGTCTAAACAAACTGACTGCGTGCAAAATACAAGTGCACGGAAGCAGAATAACACGCCGTGAGCGTATTTTCAAAAACCTGTGCATGCGCGAGACTGCTTGGTGTAGTTATTAGAAGGCAACTGCGCCTCTAGCTTAAACCGTGTCTATTTGTCTAAACAAACTGACTGCGTGCAAAATACAAGTGCACGGAAGCAGAATAACACGCCGTGAGCGTATTTTCGAACGCCTGTGCATGCGCGAGACTGCTTGGTGTAGTTATTAGAAGGCAACTGCGCCTCTAGCTTAAACCGTGTCTATTTGTCTAAACAAACTGACTGCGTGCAAAATACAAGTGCACGGAAGCAGAATAACACGCCGTGAGCGTATTTTCGAACGCCTGTGCATGCGCGAGACTGCTTGGTGTAGTTATTAGAAGGCAACTGCGCCTCTAGCTTAAACCGTGTCTATTTGTCTAAAAAACTGACTGCGTGCAAAATACAAGTGCACGGAAGCAGAATAACACGCCGTGAGCGTATTTTCGAACGCCTGTGCATGCGCGAGACTGCTTGGTGTAGTTATTAGAAGGCAACTGCGCCTCTAGCTTAAACCGTGTCTATTTGTCTAAACAAACTGACTGCGTGCAAAATACAAGTGCACGGAAGCAGAATAACACGCCGTGAGCGTATTTTCGAACGCCTGTGCATGCGCGAGACTGCTTGGTGTAGTTATTAGAAGGCAACTGCGCCTCTAGCTTAAACCGTGTCTATTTGTCTAAACAAACTGACTGCGTGCAAAATACAAGTGCACGGAAGCAGAATAACACGCCGTGAGCGTATTTTCGAACGCCTGTGCATGCGCGAGACTGCTTGGTGTAGTTATTAGAAGGCAACTGCGCCTCTAGCTTAAACCGTGTCTATTTGTCTAAACAAACTGACTGCGTGCAAAATACAAGTGCACGGAAGCAGAATAACACGCCGTGAGCGTATTTTCGAACGCCTGTGCATGCGCGAGACTGCTTGGTGTAGTTATTAGAAGGCAACTGCGCCTCTAGCTTAAACCGTGTCTATTTGTCTAAACAAACTGACTGCGTGCAAAATACAAGTGCACGGAAGCAGAATAACACGCCGTGAGCGTATTTTCGAACGCCTGTGCATGCGCGAGACTGCTTGGTGTAGTTATTAGAAGGCAACTGCGCCTCTAGCTTAAACCGTGTCTATTTGTCTAAACAAACTGACTGCGTGCAAAATACAAGTGCACGGAAGCAGAATAACACGCCGTGAGCGTATTTTCGAACGCCTGTGCATGCGCGAGACTGCTTGGTGTAGTTATTAGAAGGCAACTGCGCCTCTAGCTTAAACCGTGTCTATTTGTCTAAACAAACTGACTGCGTGCAAAATACAAGTGCACGGAAGCAGAATAACACGCCGTGAGCGTATTTTCGAACGCCTGTGCATGCGCGAGACTGCTTGGTGTAGTTATTAGAAGGCAACTGCGCCTCTAGCTTAAACCGTGTCTATTTGTCTAAACAAACTGACTGCGTGCAAAATACAAGTGCACGGAAGCAGAATAACACGCCGTGAGCGTATTTTCGAACGCCTGTGCATGCGCGAGACTGCTTGGTGTAGTTATTAGAAGGCAACTGCGCCTCTAGCTTAAACCGTGTCTATTTGTCTAAACAAACTGACTGCGTGCAAAATACAAGTGCACGGAAGCAGAATAACTCGCCGTAAGCGTAATTTCAAAAACCTGTGCATGCGCGAGACTGCTTGGTGTAGTTATTAGAAGGCAACTGCGCCTCTAGCTTAAACCGTGTCTATTTGTCTAAACAAACTGACTGCGTGCAAAATACAAGTGCACGGAAGCAGAATAACACGCCGTGAGCGTATTTTCGAACGCCTGTGCATGCGCGAGACTGCTTGGTGTAGTTATTAGAAGGCAACTGCGCCTCTAGCTTAAACCGTGTCTATTTGTCTAAACAAACTGACTGCGTGCAAAATACAAGTGCACGGAAGCAGAATAACTCGCCGTAAGCGTAATTTCAAAAACCTGTGCATGCGCGAGACTGCTTGGTGTAGTTATTAGAAGGCAACTGCGCCTCTAGCTTAAACCGTGTCTATTTGTCTAAACAAACTGACTGCGTGCAAAATACAAGTGTACGGAAGCAGAATAACACGCCGTAAGCGTAATTTCAAAAACCTGTGCATGCGCGAGACTGCTTGGTGTAGTTATTAGAAGGCAACTGCGCCTCTAGCTTAAACCGTGTTTATTTGTCTAAACAAACTGACTGCGTGCAAAATACAAGTGCACGGAAGCAGAATAACACGCCGTGAGCGTATTTTCGAACGCCTGTGCATGCGCGAGACTGCTTGGTGTAGTTATTAGAAGGCAACTGCGCCTCTAGCTTAAACCGTGTCTATTTGTCTAAACAAACTGACTGCGTGCAAAATACAAGTGCACGGAAGCAGAATAACACGCCGTGAGCGTATTTTCGAACGCCTGTGCATGCGCGAGACTGCTTGGTGTAGTTATTGGAAGGCAACTGCGCCTCTAGCTTAAACCGTGTCTATTTGTCTAAACAAACTGACGGCGTGCAAAATACAAGTGCACGGAAGCAGAATAACACGCCGTGAGCGTATTTTTGAACGCCTGTGAATGCGCGAGACTGCTTGGTGTAGTTATTAGAAGGCAACTGCGCCTCTAGCTTAAACCGTGTCTTTTTGAACTGTGACTCATTGCGCCTATATATTAATTGCAGCACTGTAGCAGTAGTTACGTTCCCTGTGACACTAGAGACCATCCAGTGTACTTTGTTGTTTAGTTGTTGTTTTTGCAGCACAGGCCTTTATTTTTACATGTAAACTCGCGCCTTCCATGCAAACAGCTTTGCTTACAGCCAGACGCGCCAGTTGGTTGTAGGCATTGTCCATCACTCTGGCTTAGTGGGTGTCTTGCGTGTCTCACAATGGGCGCCTGGCTGAGGTCAACTTTGGGGGGCGGGGAGGCGGACCCTCTGCTGGTATCCGCCCCTGCCAGCGGGCAATAACAATTGGAGAGGAGATTGGAACTTAGGAGTGACTATCGGATGGAAATTTTTTTCCGTTGCTTAAGAAAGATATGTCAAAAAAGTGTATGCAATATTGTAGATCGGCATGACGACATGCAAAGTTTAATTAGAAAAATTCGGTTAATACCGGCGTTTTAAAAATTCAAGTCAAATTTTAAGAGTTCTACTGTTGTAATAGTTTTTTTAAATTTAAAGTATGCTTTTTACAAAAAAATTAGTACGGTAGCATTTTCTTGCTTTATAATTTGTTTAATTAGCTAAAGAAACCTATGCATTTAATTTTCTATTTGTTGTGGTATTGCGAATTTAAGGCTTAGGTAAGCCTTACTTGCACGGTAACTGTGACTGCGGCAACCTATTACTATTTAATAATTGCGTTTGTTATTTGCTACTATTCTAAAAAGTTTTAATGTTTTCTAGCGATTGGCGCTGTTTGTTACAATAAATCGTAATTATATCCAAAACACACCAATATAAACGAAAGTTTAATAGCCAGTTAATTTATTTTTTGTTTTTAAGAGTCTGTAGTCAATAGTACTTGCTATGTCATACAATAACTTGAATCCATATCACTTGACAAGCCTGGATCAGCGAGTGAGCATTGTTGGTTTACTGTTTTTATGCTTGCTATTTCTCTTTCTATGCTAATTGTGGTTTTTGCATTATTGTTAGACTTTAAGTTAGGATCTTATGTCTTGCCAATAGGCCTACATACAGAGAAGGCAAGTTTTAGTATAAAGTAGGTTCTTTGCAAATGAATGTTGCAGTGTAATTATATAAAGTACTAAGCAAACATATAAACTAGAAATAGAAAGAAGTAAGAAAGACATTGTCTTTAGGGACTCTAGTGAGGTTAGGGCCTACCATAAGCTGATAATTACACAAAATTGTAAAATAGGGTTTTTAAAAATGTAATCACAAAGTATAGAAAATGTTTTTGTAAAAACAAAATATACACATTAAAGAAGAGTTTATACTTATTCTAATTAGATAAAGAAACAAAAAAATATATTTAATATATGCCGAGTAGTGTCCCACTGAATTTTGTCTTTTTTGCATAAGCCTATAGTCCATATTGTGGAAGGTGTAGTATACAGTGGAAAATTCCGGCGTACAAATGCTTTAGCTGGTATACATCTGGTGTACAAACGCTTTAGCTAGCATACATATGGCATACAAATGCTTTGTCTGGCGTATATCTAGCATAAATGGAGGAAATACAACCACCATGCATAATCATTTGCTTACAATTCTTAGCTATACTTGTTCAAGCTTTCAGCGCAGCATACAAAAGCATTGAAGTATATTAAATAATTGTGTAAATTATACTAAATAATTCTTTGTGGCAAGAAAATTAATTTGTAGAATTATGACAATAAATTTAATTTTCAAACAGCATTCTAAATTTTCTATAAAGAACTTGTCTTAATTTGTAATTTTTTAAAATGATATATGTTTTCACTTTTATTTTTATGGTAATATTTATGTTTTGTTTGTTACATAGTTTTTGTGCTTATTAATCACATTTTTATTGGCATACAATTTACTAGAGGGCTTAATTCCATAGTGCAGAAGGACGGGTATATGCCAGAAATCTCCGTCGTACACAGGGATTGCCTGTCGTACATGTCGTACATTGCTAATTTTTGGGGGGCGCTATGTCGTACACTGTCATACATGTAAACATGTTACATGTCTGTCTGTCGTACACTTGTCAATGTCATACAACTCATACATGAAGTATAGACATAGTTAGTATTTCTTTGATGGACAATTGGACACCAGTACCAGATACTCGTAGTCTCGTAACTAACTCATAACCCATAGTCCGGATCATGGCAGGCGTACGCCGGAGTGAAAATTTGTGTCTTTTCAATTTTACGCCGATGTAAAGTTCAAAAATTTTTTACGCCAAGTCAAAAGTTGTTTATACGCCAACTTTTTAAAGAATTTGTATTTTTTAAAACTTAAAAATAATTATTTACTTGAAAACGGCTGATTTTTTCCAAAAACTAATATTCTTTGTTTTAATTTTGTTTTTCTCGTAAATTTCGTTAATATTTTCTGTTTTGTTAACCGTTTATATTCAGAAGAGCTTTGGTTAATTGATATTTAACTACACGATTGCATCAGCCCTGAACTTTTCTATTTCTTGTACGCTGGTTGTTTACACTTCATGTTGAACCTGAATATTCTATATGCCAAATGTATGCCAAGATTGTCAGCAAGTGCAAAATTACGCCGGAAAATTCCGGCGTAAAGGCCACCTTCCGGACTATGGCTCATAACGTCGTTGTTAACGTATTGCGTTGAAGCAAAAAAGTAAAAATTCAATAGTTGCACTTTTCCACTCAAAGGGTAATTTAAATTATCAGTATTATATTCGTACAAACTCTTAAATTTAATTTTATTGGCGCAAAACTATACTTGACATTGCAAGCAAAAAAGTACAATATATCTGTTGTTTTACTTTGCATATTAAAAAAATGCAATATCAAGAATTTCTCGCACCTACCCACATATTCAAAAAGTTTTTGCCCGTACCAAGTACCAACACCTTACATTACTATGTAAGTGCCACTATTTTTGTCGTACAGCACTTCCTTAAACTCTAACTCTGTCGTACAACACTAGTACCATTTTCCAATCCCTGTCGTACTGTCGTACAACAGGCCGAAATGAAAATTTACCTTCCGTCGTATACAGAAATCCTTCCGCACTATGGGCTTAATTGGCATATTTTATTGGAATATACTTTACTAGATAGCCAGATACTTTCCGGCATACATATAACATGATCCACAATATGGCCTATAGTATATACACATTTTGTTGCCACAAAAAGTACTTTCAAAATTTCATTTTTTGTTAGAAAGCAATTATTGAAAAAAATTTATATTTTAATGATACAAGCAACTATATTTGGTAATTTTTTTAACATCTTGAAAAAATTTTTTCTTCCTGTTTAGATGGTATAAAAAAACAGTTGAATAAAAATTGTGCTTGCATTTCCGAAGCTTAGTAAAACCCAGAAATGTATGCTATTCTAAATATGATTATATAAAAAAAACTACACATGTCTCTTTACATCTGCCAAAAAGTTATTGAGGCCTATTTTTGCCTATTTCCTCAGTGTAAAATATACTCGTTTTAAGTTGAGGAACAGAAAATTTCATTATTTTTCTAGAATAATTTCCAAAGACTATTCTTTTACTACATTTAATAGAGGAGCATATAAGAATTCTTGACAACACTTTTTTTCTGCATGTATCCACCAAGCAGCCGCAGCAGCAATGTTTGCTATTTTAGTAGCCATATTACCTACATACTACTTATATAAAAATGGATTATTAGCTTCTCTTAACAAAAAAGAGTTTTACCACTGCAGATTTGTTTTAAAGGTAAAATAATTCAAATAAATATATGCTTCAGCTTATTATTGAGCTTTAGCAATTGCAATCCAAACAAGTGACTCTTTGAATGCATATAACCTTGGTCTACAATGCAAACTCTCATAAAATGAACTGAATTTCATAAGAAATGGTATTTATTCAATTTGTATATTTAATAAGCAACTTTACAATATACAATTTTAAGTATAATATATTTTTAAATACTTTTTTACACTTTTTATAGATATAAATGTTGATTGGCAGCTTTACTCACAGTATACAATAAGGGTTACACTTAATACAAAAAATATACAAGACAATAGTCTATCAACAATAATTTACCTATATGTTTTGCATTGAAAAAGCAAAGCAGACAATATATGTTGTATGTAAAGACAATAATGAGGTGGAAGGCCTTTTTGTTTCAATAGATGGAATGGCAGCGAAGATGTTGCACTACATTGCACGTATATTTATACAAGTGAAAACAGCGCGAGATTCTTGAGGGGCCGAGGGAGGTGCGCACATGTGGCGTGGCGTGATTGGCTATGCCAACCCCCCTGGCTTAGCAAGCTGGCTAGCGCAGTGCAGCACCACCCCACCTCAGCTAGACAGAGGTTGGCGGGGGGTTTTCCAGTGCGGCTGCACTGGTGCTGCCGGTTGCGTAGTCTGGCCGCCACACAGCTCCTCCCAGCACTGAGCTAGGCCCCAAATGTCAGGTGGTAGCCGAGGCAGCGAGAGTGCCGAGGAGAGGGCGCCGAAGACTGCGGAGCTGCAGAAGAGTGGGCGCCGAAATCACCTGGACGCCAAAGGCGGCAGGGGCGCGAGGTGGACGCCAATGGCAGCAGGTTGCCAAGCAGGTGCCGGGCGGCGCCAAAGGCAGCAGAGCGCCAGGCGGGCGCCAAAAGCAGCAGCAGGGCGCCAAAGGCAGCAGGAGGGCGCCGAAGGCAGCAGGGCGCCGATGGCAGCAGCAGGGTGCCAGACAGTTGCCGAAGGCAGCAGCAAGGCACCAGGTGGGCGCCAAAGGCAGCAGCAGGGCGCATGGCGGGCGCGGAAAGCAGCAGGGGCGCGCGGCTGGACTACACCCAAAGCAATCGACAGTCAGTTGCCGCCGTGAGCCAGGTCAAAGCTGCTGCACAGAGGCTGGGGACGTTAGGCCAGCAGCAGCGGTGCTAACCTAAAATTTGTTGCAGCGTGTGGCGCTGGTTGGTCCAACGCGGGGTCCGAAAGGCGAGACCCTAGGAGCTACCGTGGGGGGCAGGCTGACTAGGCCAATTGTTGCTGCGGGGTACTGTTGTGGCTGCTGGGCTGTGGTGCTGCTAGGCTGCAGTGCTGTTGGGCTGCGGTGCTGCTGTTGCAGTCGGCCAAGGCGGTTGGCTACCAGGACTGCATAGGGCTGACCAGGTAGGCCCAGTGTTCCGCGCTGGGAGTCGGGCTCACCAATGAGGTAGAAGGCCTTTTTGTTTCAATAGATGGAATGGCAGCAAAGATGTTGCACTGCATTGCGTGTATATTTATACAAGTGAAAACAGCACAAGATTATTGAGGGGCCAGGGGAAGTGCACACATATGGCGTGGCATGATTGGCTATGCCAACCCCCCTGGCTTAGCAAGCTGGCTAGCGCAGTGCAGCACCACCCCACCTCAGCTAGACAGAGGTTGGCAGGGGGGGTTTCCAGTGCGGCTGCACGGTGCTGCTGGTTGCATAGTCTGGCCGCCACAATAAGCATTAAATATAAAGTATATGCTAACTTCAGTCTTCAGTTGCAGCTAATTAACAAGCAATAATATTGGGAAAAATGAGAAGAAGCTTTTGAATTAACCAAAGTACACAAAAAACATTTTTGCTATGTTTTTCAAAAAATCAAACTTAATATATATTCATTAGTCTAAAAATTATAATCATTCAAAATTGAAAAATGTGCAATTTTAAGATACGCTATCAAGTTCCAATAGCAAAAATGTCACAAAATTGGTGAATTTTTTGACCCTTGACAATATATATACAAAAAAGGTATAAAAACATATACTTTTATGTGTTGTAGAGTAAGCAAAAATATTTCAGAAAAAGCAATTAATTTTTAAATAGTAGCTATTTGAAACTTTAATTTTGCTCTTTTTTGATGTGCATTTTTCACTTTAAAATTCATATGCAAACCCCGAAAAATATACATTAAAAAGAAAAAAAACAATTTGCTAATCTTATATAGAACTGATTAGTCTTTAAAATAATACTAGACTCAACATTGTATGTTGAATAGCGAAAAAGATATGATAACAAAAACTGAAGAATTTAGTTTTCATACTTCCAATGGCAACAACCTATAATGTATTTCTAGTCTAGTCTAGTATTCTAAAAATGAGTTGTCTGTATATGGGTAAGCAATTGATTTCTGAAAAATTGGCTCAACCGATTTTCTTCAAACTTGCACCATTCAATCAAAAATTTTACCTGTGATGGTACATGTATCTTGGCTAAGAAATTTCTTAATCCTAAAAGGATTAAATATTCATAAAACATGCTTTTTTACATAGGTCAAGCAGCTCTTTTGACTTAAAATGCATTGTAAGAATGGTAGAGAAAAAACTGATTGATTGAATTCCTACTCTGATTAAGATTACATCACAACAAGTTGAAAACAGTGTTGAAGAAAAGCATGCAAGGCTTGATTGAGATTGCATAACCATATTGTATTTATTTATTATCTGTGTACTGACTGAGTTTTACTGACTTTTATTGTCTTGCTTTGTTAAAAATACAGTGTTGAAACATGGCACCTGACTTGATTGAAATTGTGTAACCATATTGCTAACTTAAATTGAGACTGGTATTGGCTGACTAAGGAATTGATTGTCATAAATTTTACTCTAGCAGACTTGCTGTAGGTATTGATTTAAAGGGGTCATAATTCATGTTATTGAAGTGACAAGAGATACCCTAGAGGCGAACAGACTAGACTGCTAAAGTAGCAACTTAGGTTCGAATCTTAGTAGTGCAAAATATTTTTTAATTAAAAAAAGATTTTTTTGCTAAACAAAAAAGAAATACACTGTGAAACATAAAAGTGGCACCATGTAAAACATAAAAGAGATCCCATGTCAAACATAAAGAGTCACCATATACAAAACATAAAAGTGGCATATTAAGCATAAAAGTGGCACTATGTACAATATGAAAGAACCACTATGGCAAACATAAAAGAGCCACCATTTCAAACATAAAAGAAGGATCATGTGACATATAAAAGAGTCACTATCTCAAAAACTATTTTAAACAAAAGAATTGTCATGTCAAACATAAAAGAACCATTATGTCAAACATAAAAGAGCTGCCATGTCAAACATAAAAGTGCCACTATGTCAAACATAAAAGAGCCACCATTTCAAACATAAAACAGGCACCATGTACAATATAAAAAAGCCACCATGTCAAACATAAAAGAGCCAGTATGTCAAATACTATTTAAACAAAAGAAGCGTCATGCCAAACATAAATGGGCCACCATGTCAAACAAAAAAGACACCATTTCAAACATAAAAGAGACACCATTTCAAACATAAAAGAACCACCATTTCAAACAAAAAAGAGCCACCATTTCAAATGTAAAATAATTGTCATGCCAAACATAAAGGAGCCACTATAAAGCTAAGGAACTTGTTGAATTAGCTACTTGCTATCTGAGGGATGCTTGCTATTGCTGGGATGCTTGCTATTGGAAGGATGCTTGCTAAGAGGGGGTTGCTAGCTATTTCTTTCTATCCAAGAAATATCTATCCCAGGATTTTTTCTATCCAGGGATGCTTGCTATCTAAGGGATGCTTGCTATCTGAGGGATGCTTGCTATCTGAGGGATGCTTGCTATATGGGTTTGCTTGCTATTGGGGGATACTTGCTATCTGGGGGATGCTTGCTGTCTAGGGGATGCTTGCTATCTAGGAGATACTTGCTATCTGGGGGTGCTTACTGTCTAGGAGATGCTTGCTATCTGGGGTTGCTTGCAATTGGGGGATGCTTGCTATCTAGGGGATGCCTGCTATCTGGGATGTTTGCTATCTGGGGTTGCTTGCATTCAGGGGATGTTTGCTGTCTAGGGGATGCTTGCTATCTGGGGTTGCTTGCTATTGGGGGGATGCTTGCTGTCTGGGGGATACTTGCTGTCTGGGGGAGGGGGATGCTTGCTATCTGGGTAGATGCTTGCTATTGGGGGATGCTTGCTATCTGGGAGGGGGGGATGCTTGCTATTGGGGGATGCTTGCTATCTGGGGGATGTTTGCTATCTGGGGATGCTTGCTATCTTGTGGGGTGGGCGATGCTTGCCACCTGGGGAATACTTTTGACTTAGGGGGAATGCCTATTATATTTGTGAAAGCTTTATTTTGTTGTGTACTTTTATTACTTTTAGACAAGAGATTCAAAGCAGGCATCTTTGTCCATGACAATTTTACTTAAATATAAGATGATCTATAAACCAAAAAAGGAATCAGTTTTCAAGAAAATGTGTTTCTTTAATGGATTTGCATGAATAATTTTTGCTCTTTACTTATTTGGTGCCCTGAAAGGAGGCACTAGATTGCTAGTTTCCTATCTAAAAAACAAATTTTTTTTGGACAAAAAATGCTATAACTTTTTTATTACTCAACCAAAATTAATAAGTGAAGCCATTTTGTGATGTTGTTATTGTCCTCTATCAGATGCATATCTAAAAAGAAATAAATTTAAAAGTTTCAAAATCTCACTGGAGTCCCTATTGTCTTAGAGAAAAAACTTAAAAAATTATCTACCTTTAATATTAGGTTACGATGATAAAATATTGTCATCTTTTGTTATGTAAAAAAGGCTTTTTAAAAATTGTGACACCCTTAATATATTAGCTTTTCCTTTTTATATTTTCAAATTTGGAAAAATGGGACTTATTCAAATTATTGAATTTTAGTAGGTATATAACTAAATTATTTGCCATAGTTTGGAAGACAACATGCCCTATTGGAATAAGTTTCCAAAACCCGCAGACACGCAACATGGGTGCCAAAATTGTGCCTTCAAAAGGACAACGCAACACCAAATTTTGTTGATGGGGGGGGCGACGCGACACCAATGTCTGTTGACTGAATGACCGGGGGGGAGAGCATTCACTTAAATTGACAATTCTCATTCTGCTGTTCACTCCCAAGACCATGAGGCAGGGGATGAGAGTATTCCTTTCAATTTCATAATAAAAGAAATGAAATTTAATGACAATAAAAAGTAAAACAACAAAGATTCAGCAGTTAGAATAATAGTGCATGCATTGTAACTAACAAGTATTACTTGTTACTTGTTTTTCATAATTCATAGCAGGCTAGCAGCTGGACTAGCGATCACTTCATCTGAGTTCAGTTCACTCAATTCTTAATGTTTGTCATTAGCGAAAAAATGTCAGAATCAAAACTAGAGAACGAGAAACTTTAACTTCAAGTCCGCAATAGCAAATATTATCTATTCACATGTTACATTGTAAATGACTTAAAAGTAAGTTGAAACAAAAAAGAAGAGGATAAAATGAAAAATGACAAGAAGCTCATCTCTTGACATAATGACATTTATGTTAATGAAGACCTGGATACAGTTTCTGACTGTATGTTCATTAATTGTGGCAACTGACAACTGCAACAGTGTTGCGACACTACCAAACAAAACCATGGTCTCTGCAATGGCGACGCGACACCAGCTACTTGATGACTCCATCACGACGTGATACTGAAAAATTTTGTAAAACAGGACAGACACGTCTGCGATTTGTCAGCTTATTCCAATAGGGGCAACATGTATACCAAGATTTTTCAATGTACAAGGGCTATCCAAAAAGTAGTGTTACTTTTCACTATATCTTTTGTTCTACTGATCCAAAAAGTATTATTTTGCACAGATTTATAGCAGCCACTCTTTTCTTTATGTTCCCAAAAAAATTGGTAGTTATCCCCAAAAAACCTGAAATTATTACTTCTAATCCTGCAAAACAGATTGCATTCATCTCTTAGTAGCCCCATATTTTTATCCCCTTTGCAGTCTACAATTTTCATTAACATTGAGCATTTATCCTCTTAGTGACCTAGTATCAAGTATTGTCCCCTTAGCAAACTACAATAATTCCTTAGTAGTCCCCTCAACAACCGTTATTGTCCATTCAAAACTTTATTGTTTGTTATCCTCCTCAGAAGTCTGTCATTATCCTCCAAGCAGTCTATAGTTACCCCTCGAGTAGTTTGCTGCTTTACACTCAAGTCTAGAGAAACACCTTGGATTTTTTTAGTTTGCCCCCTTTAAAGTCTGCAATGATCCTTTTGACAATCTGCTATTCTTTTCCACAGTCTGCAGTCATTCCATTTTTTGTCTACAATTGCAATTTTCATTTATCTTCTCAACAGTCTGAAATTCTCCTCTTGGCTGGCTCCAAACTTCAATGACCCTTTCAAAATTCTAAAAATTTGCTCAGCCAATAATATAGCTCAATTAATTTAAATACATGTTGGCAGTCTTGCACAACTCAGCATTTAGCAATACCTTTAGTAGTTTAGTAGCATTGTCTACAGTTTATCAATTGCATACTTTTATAAAGCTAGGCAATGCCTATTGATAGGATCATCAGTAATACTCAAAGCAGTTTTTTTACAAATCAAATTTGCAAATAGCACTTGTAAAAATAGCAAAAATATTTCATTAAATATGCCTTGCTAAATTAATTAATGTTTCAATTTGTTAAGGCACAAGCTATAAATGAATGAATGATTGAATTCAATTTTAATTGTCTGCTGGAAGACAAACTCAAATCTGGCTCTTTATGCCTAGCCTAAGCCACTGTGTTTTTTCCACTTTCTCCTTTGTATATTGTAGCCAGTATTGAGATGTATATAGTAAAGAGATTTAAAAGAGAAAAGTTGTCTTGCAATCTTAATTGGACTTGGAATTCAGTGAGTTGAGATGTTGACCTTTTCTAGCCTCCCATTAAAAGCATTAGAGAAACCCATATTTGAATATTTAATTCCCTTCGCATTGAAGCATAATAGCATATTGACAAAATTCTAACTACAATCCTTGGCTAATATGATTTTTAGGTACAAAGGCACTTTAGGGGGTTATAGACAAAGGGAGGTCTAGTAGAAAGAAAATTTTATTATTTAGATGATAAATTCCAAGAAATCCTATTGTGTTTTTGTTAAATGGCTAAGTGCTATATCTGTTTTTTTGCAAAAAGCAATGTTTAACAAGTGTGAATGCATAATTAAGGCTTCTTAGACCTTCCATATTTCTAAGGCAAAGAAAGCAAGCTTAGCATTGTTTTAAATGAAGAAACCTTTAGTAAAATGAATAAAATAATGTTACTAATGAAAAAACTGTTGCCACTATAGTAAATCAGTTGACTACTTACTAGCCACTAGACAGTTTTTTACATTATTAGTACCATTATCATTTTAGTATAGTGTTGCCACCTATTGATCTGCAATTATTTCACCTGCATGTTTAACTCCTAAGCCTTGTTTGGGGGTTGGGTGGATTTAATCACCCAGCTAGGCTGATTGCTTTAAGTGGAGATACAGACTTTAGAGCCTTACCTCTGATTAGGCAACATCCCACCCTGCCTATCTCTTGCTCTTTATATACATGCAAACCTAATTAAATTATGTCACTTCTCTTCCCTTTACTAAACTTGGATTTGCCCTCCCCCCAATATATTTACCCAAAATAGTAGTTTTTTGCTGACTCTTTATGTATAATTCAGTAAATTACTTGTGTTACTAATGTAGTACTAGTATATTTACAATTGTAGAAATTCTAAAATTAATCAGCAATCAGTGACTGACTGTGAAAGTGTTTTTATAACTTGTAGTATAATAATTGATAAATGTTAATATAAAATATCATTATAATGATAATTAATAATTTATACTCATTATAGAGTATATATGATATAGGCTATTTTTAAAAAACTATTTTATTTGGCTTAATTGGACCTAATTATTTCACTTTAATTGATCTAAAAATGAATTGTTTATTATTACATCCTATTAAAGTAAGCAACTACTTCATTCATTTAGAATATTAGTTGTTTGCAGTTTTTTAATTTCAATAGTATTGGAATATTGGACTATTAGGAAAACTTGAAAATTGTATTGGATGTTACCTAAGTCCAATGCAGGTGATACTGTCCAGAAAGTATTGCCTTCCAATACTCCAACACCCAAAAAGTATTGCCAATAGTATTAGAATATCAGAATGGTTCCTAACACTAGCCATATACTAAGTACAACTTGCCAAGGACAATGTTGCCCAAGTATAGCATGCTGAGTATTATCTTATAGAAAGCATGCAGTGTAGCTAGGTCAATCTAAAAATGTGCTGGAAAATAATCTAACATTTAGCAAATTTTTCATATAGAGGTTATGCATATAATAAGCATAGATGTCCAACCTTTGAAATTACACTGGCCATGCAACTTAGTTTTGACTGAAAATGCAATTTAGTTTTGTGACTTACCTAGTAACAAAAAAAATCTGTTGTGACTTCCCTTGTTGTACCACAATTTATGCCAGTCAGGTTAGCTGGCAGTTGCACATGTATGACAATATGCCTATACCAAAATGAATTTCCATGTGAATTACTTGGTGCAAGAACACAACTAAGTAGAAAAAGTTTTCTAGCAGACAAACTCGAATATTATCCAACCACACAGGTATCTAACTTTCATGATTGACAATAAGACAATTTTTTTGCTTGTAAACAAAGTTGTGTCTAAAATTCCCTAAATGATTATTTATTCTCTTATTTGAGTCTTAAAGAAAAAGTAAAGCATAGACTCCACATTGTCTGCTAGCTACAGATATCAGTAGTCTTGTGTAGTTAAGAACAACATGGGAACTTTTTTATTTAAATCCTTTGTTTTTGGGTAAAATATATACTGTTGCGTATGATACAAATACTTCTAAAAATACTACCCAGATATTTAAATTTCATTTTTAATGTTTATCTTTGTCAGTCTCCTATTGTCTTTTTATTTACCAAGGCCTTCTACGTATGCTAGTAATTTGAATTTATGTTGCTAAATCGTCACTAACATTGTGCGACTGTATATTTCCTTTTTGACTTTTATAATGATAGTAACTTTTCACAGCATAGAGGTGAAAATAGAGTTGCCAATTCTTATAACCGGATAATTAATGTCTGCTGATGTAAAACAACATGTAGCAAGATTTTATATTCATTTAAGGTAAACACCTTTTCACTATTCCCTTATTTTCTCATAGTTTGCCAGTCTCTCCGTTGCTGCCGCTGGGTCTGGTGTCGCTCCTTTATCAACTGATGGTCAGTCCCCTGCTGAAGCTAGTGTTGCTGTTTCGTCTGCCAACGCGTCACAGAAGTTTGTTCCTCAGCAACAGCTCCAGCATCAGACGCCGCCAACGTCTCAATCTCAGCAGTGCCAACAGCAGCATGTACCGCCACAACCGCCTCCGCATCCTTTAATGCGGAATGCGACTGGTCAACCAATTCCGTTTCACATGCCGCCGTTACACCAGCCCCCTCCGCCCATGCCACCGCAAGGATTTAGTGGGCGTCACCCGCCGCCGCCACCGCATATGGGCATCCCACCGCCCATGGTAGCGTCGATGCCAGCATCTGCACATGCAAATGGTGGCTACATGCCGCCACCTAATTTCATGCCCCACCAGCCGCCACCGCCTTTGCCCCACGCAGGCATGAACGGCATTGCCAACGGAAGTGGTACTGGCGGTGGTAGGCAGCCTCTCCAACAGCAGTTGGGCGGCAATGGCAGGTGGAAGGGCGGCGGCATGTTTGACTCGTCGCCCAACGCTGGTGGTCCTTCTAGATTCACGGCTGCTTCTTCGGCTGCTGGCGGTGGCGGTCGCCAGCAGTTGATGTCCCGGTTTCAGGCGGCCTCTACACCGGCTGCGGGCTCTGGGGCCAGCAACTTCCAACCCTCTGATGACTGGTCACAGCTGCTCTCCCGAAACGAGAGAATGGAACGCGAGCTTTTCAGCGGCACAACCACCGGCATAAATTTTGATGAGTGGGTTCCAGCTTGCTGCTATTACCGTTTTTATTCATCTATTCGAAATCGCTAGTTCGTAATTCTCGTAAATTTTTTTTATTTGCAAAACAGACTTAGTAACTTTCAGTTTTGCCAAAATCTGCACTGATTATCCTATTACTTTTTGACTGCACAGCTACGATTCAATTCCCGTGGAAATGACCGGTCCCGATCGGGAGTCCATCCAGCCTGTAGAGTCGTTTGCTTCAATGACCGACTTCCATCCAGTGATCGGAAACGCAGTAAAGTTGATTGGCTACCAGAAGCCAACGCCCGTGCAAAAGTGGGCCATACCAACCACCCTGGCCAAGCGTGACCTGATGGCGTGCGCTCAGACTGGCTCCGGTAAAACGGCTGCTTTCCTGGTTCCTATTTTGAACCTTATGTACACCGAGGGCCCAGGTCATAGTCAGGCGGCTGTGCGTGCAAACCGGCGCAAGCAGTTTCCAGTGGCTTTGGTGCTGGCTCCAACAAGGGAGCTGGCTTCGCAGATCTATGATGAGGCCAGGAAGTTTTCATATCGGTCTCAGGTGCGCTGCTGTGTTGTTTACGGAGGCGCTGATATTGGCTCGCAGGTGCGGGAATTAGATCGGGGTTGTCACCTGCTGGTTGCCACTCCGGGTGAGTTTAGTTGTTTCTTAATGACGAATGAAAAATTTTATCTTTAATTATTATATCTACCAAGTTTTCCAAGATTACTAAGTTTTCTGACTACTAAGGGGGTTTAAAACAGGAAATTAACTGTTTTTTAAGCAAAAGATTATTAAAAATTAATCATGCAACTTCTACCTACTTAAGTCGTATTCAAAATTTAGGCAGTTTAGACAGCCAGCCATAATTGATTTTTCAGGTCACTCTTAACCAGAAATCTGATGCAACTGCATTAGAAGTAAAGAAGATGTACTACATCATTACCACTCACGTTTATAGTAGCATATGACATTAATTAGTTATGTTTAATGCCAACACCGGTTCGTTTATTCAGGTCGCTTGGTAGATGTTATGGAGCGGGGCCGCATCGGTCTGGACCACTGCCGCTTTCTGGTTCTGGATGAGGCCGATCGCATGCTGGACATGGGCTTCGAGCCCCAGATTAGGCGCATTGTGGAGCAGGACACTATGCCGCAGAAGGGACAGCGACAAACGCTTATGTTCTCCGCTACTTTTCCAAAGGAGATCCAGCATCTAGCTAGAGACTTCTTGCAGGTTTGTTTTTGATACGTATACTTTTGCTGTAGCTAACGCCTAGAACAGATGCAAGTGATCTGTTTAATAACAATAACTTCTAGCCACCCTGTTACTTTGATAGGCCTCCGCTCTGGCTCTATGTGACCTTAAATAGCGTTTTAGTGGCTTAGTAGTGCAATACCGGTATTGCAGATTCTTGCAGTGGTTTTTCTGCATAATATGCATAGTACGAGTATATTAAGTATTTTATGCAGCTTAGTAAACCATTTTCTCATCCCTTGCCGTCTCCAGGATTACATATTCCTTGCCGTGGGCAGAGTAGGATCTACATCACAGAACATCACCCAGGAGATCATGTGGGTGGAGGAGGCTGATAAGCGCGCATGTCTGGAAGAGCTGCTTCAGAATCGAGCCCCTGACGCATTAGTGCTTGTCTTTGTCGAGACTAAACGCGGTGCCGACCAACTGGAGGGCGTTCTGTATCAACAGGGCTTCCCAGTTGCCTCTATTCACGGCGACCGGAGTCAGGCGGACCGCGAAATGGCGCTAAGAAACTTTCGCACTGGCCAAACGCCCATCCTTGTGGCCACTGCTGTGGCTGCGCGAGGTCTGGATATTCCAAATGTTGTGCAGGTTTGTTTTCTACTCTTAGATTCTGTTGATTTTGTAACTATTTACATGCGATGCAATGATACGATATCTGCATTCCACACGTTTTGGTCTCTAGTTAAGCTACTGCAATTTTCAAGAAAAAATATTTCCCCATCTTGCTTAATAACTATACGCTGAAAATTGGCAGGTAATTAATTATGACCTACCATCGGACATTGAGGAGTACGTGCACCGCATCGGTCGAACCGGTCGCGTTGGAAACCTAGGTCGAGCCACCAGCTTCTTCAACGACAAGAATCGCAACATTGTGAAGGATCTGCGCGAGCTGCTGGTTGAGTCTAATCAGCCTGTGCCCGACTGGTTGGCTAGAGTGGCTTCTGAGGCGCAGCGTTCGATGCAGGGCCGACGCGGTGGCGGCGCCAGGCGTTACGGCCAAGGTGCCTTCGGTGGGCGCGACTATCGCCAGGGCGGTGGCGGCAGCGGCGTTTTCACTTCGGCGACCGCCGCTGGAATTCCTAGGCAACAGCGTCAACAGCAGCAGCAGCAGCAGCAGCAACTGCAGCAACTGTTGCAGAATAATGCCCCGGCACGCATGCTGCCGCACCATATGGGCCTGGCGCCGCCGCCGCCCATGCATCATCCGCAGATGGCCATGCTGCAAGCGGCCGCTGCTGCAGGTGCGTTTCACGGGCATCATGTTCCACCGCAGTTTCAGCAGTCCGCCGCCACCTACGGTTATGCCCAGCAGCAGCCGCCAGCTGCCGGCGGCGCTGACGACTGGTGGGGCGGTGGACAGTGAGCCAGAGTGAATGGATGCAGTTGAATTGATACTGATGTTAACGAGTGTTTCGGTTGGCTTGCATATTTGCGAGTTTTCCTTTGTTTGGCTGATTGGTTTCATCACAACACTACCCGTTAGGCGATCTTATAAGTTTTTGCAGTTGTAAAACGATTATACACCTATAGCTATCAGTTCCTTTAGCAAAACAAACTATTTTTCATTGCAACTGCGTACTGGATAAAATGGTTGGTTTTGGATACTCTGCAGTTTTGTCTCTAAACATCTCTGTTGTTTTGTAGTTTCGTTTAGCTGTCCTGTCAGTTAGTTTTTCCCTCTTCATCTTCTTTTTCTCCTATACCCACCCCATTCCGCGGCTCTCTCTAAATACTGTAGCACCCCTATACCCAAATTTCTCATACATTCTACTGTAGTTTTCCGCTTTTTTTTGTTTATTTTTTACTTAACCAACAAAACAGTTACTAATGCTCTTCGTATTCGATTCTTATAATTACGTAATAGTGTTTGCCTAGTTGTTATTCACCATCCCAGTCAATATCGACTGATTATTTTGTTTTCAATATCGGATTTTTTGTTATTCAATTTAAAACAATTTTTTTGATTTTTCAGTTTGATTTAAGAAGCGCGTAAAAGTTTGTTAAAATTACTACGAGCTATTAAACTATTTATGCATCAGTTTAAGTAGTATAGTAGCACTAACTATATGTCTAGTTTTTCTCGCGATCCAGCCCTAGTGTGATGGCATGCAGTTTCAATTTTCAAGATTGTTGCCTGTATTACGCAGTTAAGATAAAGTTTCCCCGTTATAGTTTTATGAAATAGTAGTTGCTCGCTACCCTTCTGACGCACTGAGGTAGCTTAACAGCATCAACTCCAATCCATGCTTCTAACGTGTATGAGTTTATTTGCAATTTAGCATGGAAAGAAATTGACTATCTATCTCAAATATAATTCTCATTTAATTGTTTTCTACTAGCTGTCGTTTTCAATTTTCCGGTGTCAATATTTGCAGTAAAATTACACACTGATTTTTTATTCTCTATACTAACCGCAGTTTGAAATGCTGCTGTTTTTCTCATATTGGGCCACGTGCCCCAGTTGGTTTTTCTCCCAGAATAAGAACGGCCTATCAAAGCAATGCGAGCCCCATACCAGCTTACCTTAACCCCCCCCCCCTCGACAGATCACTTTTTATCTCTAGACCTGTCGCGAGCATCAATGTGCAAGTTTGTTAGAGCAGCTGTGATTCCGAACATATATCGATTATAATTTTTGCACCTCATCGTACATCCCCAGTTTTCATGTCACTCTTTCGCACTGGGCTAGTGTGCATACGTTTAGCGTACAGCGAAGGCTGCTTTTGAGCATTGTGCTTTCTGCATTTCGATTGTACTTTGTTATGCAGACGGTTTTGCTACGCGTGCTTATCTTTTTTCTAAGATAGGATGGTTATGCCACTTTCTGCAACTTTTTTCTGCGAAATATTTCTAAGTGACGGATAAAGTCTAAGAGTAGAATATGATAGTCTGTTTAGCGACTGCAATGCCTCTAGACAGGTATTAAATTTGATTGAAACATTTAAATTGCAGTTTTGAGTGAAACATTTCTATTAAATTCGTTAAACAACTACTTGTTACAGATTGAAAGAAAAATTCAATTAAGCTGCAGATATTAACGGTGATAGGATAGTTAGTGTCTAATTTTCTCCCAAATTTTACCACAAGGAATGTTTTATTTATTATTTGCGAGAGTTTGTTTTCACCTAGGTTTTTCTTTAATTACCTGTACCCACCTTTTTGCTTTTCACGTTTTCTCTTTTAGGCGAGCTGATAATGCATTTAAAACGAATTGTTTATTATTGTAGACGATTGCGTTATTAATGCATGTCGCTGCTGCATTGGATTGCGCTGCTCTCATTCTGTCGCATAGATTGACTCGCTTGCAATGGCGTCCTGTAACTCGTGCGCGTGTGCAATTTGGTAACTTGTACGCCTGTTACCCCCTCCCCTACAGCAACATTTCGTTCTCTGTACCATGCATAGCCCCAATTTGAAGTACACCTGTGTAGGGAATACCGGAGGCATTGTTAGGCAAAAGCTGTGCAGGCATTAGGCTTGGATCTCGATAAAACATAACTTAATTATTCGCTGTCGATTAGTGTCTACTTTATTGCACGTGTAAACGCTTCTCAGCCGATTAGTTTGTCCCCAAATTTGTTTTTCTGTCAACTGTGTCCTTAATTTATATTTATGTTTTTTTCGTGTCTGCTATTAATTCTGTTGTTAAGTAACTGTTTTTTCTCGTGCACCTGCCGGTTTATTAATAGTAAAGCTCTATATAGCAGGACATATTACTCTGAAAGTATATTATCGCTCTGTCCCTCGAAAAAAACTGTTTCTTTTTGTTATTTGTCAGCTATATGCCCGTCACGCTGTTAAATTGTTCTGCAAAAATAAAAAAATAGCACGGTTGGTAAAAACTGCCGTGTTAGAGAGAGCCCTTAAAATTTTGACTGGCATCTCTGATGTCACATGTTTTATTTCGTGTTACAGTATCTGTATGTACATAGATAGGCATGCCATTTTAGTGGTTGGTAATCGATATTGCTGGAGTTTATGAGTAACCTTTAGGAATTTTTAGAAAAAAAATCTTTTTTACGTACGCTTTTGGTCATGGGAAAGCTTTTGGTCAATATTCAGCCACTGAACCTTCATGCACTACTTGTAGCTAGTAGTGCGCTCTTCACTGTGCTTAGTATTCAGATTTTCTTCCACTCGATAAAGCCTCTCGTCCATGGCTGCCTCCCAGGCTCGAAACTCGGCACGCCTCTTGGCTACAGACTCGCGCTGATCGACGATGCGGTGCCGATTTGCAGCCAGTTCCTCATCCTCAGCTTCCGGTTGCTGCTTTGTCTGCTCATGTTGCTTTTTCGGTTTCTTCTCCAATTGTAATGTCGGGTGCTCTGCAATGGACTGCTCTGACTGAATTTGCTCTGGTATTTGGGCCTGCTCAGCCTCCATATCAATAAGCTGGATTTTATCCTGTCGTACCTCTTGTTCTGTTTTAGTAGTGTTTGCCGATGCTTTGCTGCCGTTGTCACCTTTTTTGCCGCTTGTGGCTGCCCTGGTAGCGAAATTTTTGCTCTCTGTAGGCTCTCCAGCTTCATGGGCATCTGTTGTGCTTTTAGCCACTTCGTTTGCGTAGCGCCTCGGTGGTCTTATCATATTGAGCGAGCAGTGTTGTTAATCTTGTGTGGTGTCAGAGAGTTTGAGTGTCCCTTGTGCGTTATGCCTTTTGCTGAAAAAAGTGTCCAACTCAACTGGGTTTCTTAGTTTTAGTTTGCTTCTAGTAGTCGGTTATTAGGCAAACTTGGCAAACAGTCTGCATTATATTTTCTTGGTCAACTGCCTTGCCTTGTCCAGCCTTCTGCGCATTCCAAGTGGCCCACGTATGCAACCGGCTCACTCATCTCTTTGCCCTCTATCCCTTCTCACTGCTTTGTCAAATTGCTATTGTATCAGACCCTAAGTTGGCTTTTGGCAACTTGGTTTGGCGCAGACTGCGGGTTTCCCATGAGCTCTCTATGGGAGCTATTCTTCTCCTACCAAAGGCTCTATGGATTCTATTCACCAATCCTACCCTCAGACTTCCTGTATGCACTAGACTGCTTTGGTTACTCTTATCAATTTGGTTACTCTATATCCTCGTGCCTTTCCGTTGCCAAGAGAATCTCCCCGTCGTGGGTTTGGGAATAGTCACAATACCATTGTCTAATCACTCTTTCAGATCTTCCCTAGTAATCCTTCAGAAAGTACTTCAAGTTATGTAAGATAATTTTAGCATCGAGTTTGATTTAGGCAAATCCATAATAATACTTAAGTAATATAGTTACAGAAATAAATCCATATACTGCTGTCATAATCTATCCAGAAGTATGCTGCTGGTCGCATTTATGCTAATTTAAACATGCCGCAGGGCAAAAATTCCAAGATCATGGCGCACATCAATTATCGGATGCGGTGCACCCTGCAGGACGGCCGCGTATTCATCGGCACCTTCCTCGCCTTCGATCGGCACATGAATCTCGTGCTGGCCGATTGCGAAGAGTTTCGCACGGTTAAAGCCAAGGGCGACAAGGCTGAGCGAGAGGAGAAGCGCGCCCTCGGCCTTGTGCTGCTTCGCGGAGAGCACCTGGTTTCCATGTCTGTGGCCGGTCCTCCCCCTCAAGAAGAGGTTGGCAAAGTTCCAATTCCGCAGGCCACCGCTGCCAGCGTCGGTGGCGTCGGTATTGGCCGCGCTGCTGGGCGCGGTGCCCCGCCTGCGGCGGCCCCTGTGCCCGGCTTGGCTGGACCAGCGCGCGGTGTCGGCGGGCCCGCACCAGCTATGATGCAGCCGCGGCCGCCGTCCATGCCTCCGATGCGACCGTCGGTGGCACCGCCGGGCATCGGGAGTGGCATTCCGCCGCCCATGCCTCCGGCCGGCTATGGCCGCGGCGCGCCCCCCGGATTCGGGCCTGGTGGATTTCAGCCCGGTCCGCGCTGAATTCCATCGTTCTGTTCTTCTGGATCTTGCGCTAGCTAAGGCTGCTAGGTGCAAGTCACAATTAACTTCGTTTTGTTGTGCCGTTTCTGTCTATTTCGTTCATTGTTTCTACTCTGTCCCTTTGCACCTTGGGAATTTGCGTTTCAAGTTTTATATTTGTATTCGATTTTTCGGCGAAGCTGGCTGAATCAGTGATTATTTGTTACAGTTGTAATTCAGTAAATTATCTCTTCTCTTGTGCAACGGGGTTACGGTGTAAAAGTATTGGAGTATTCAATTGAAACAATTAGGGCTAGAAATCCAATATAAGGACTAAATGGGCAAAACAAGTAATGAAAAAATCGTTAGCCTGCTGCTTTATTACGTTACTATCGGCTTTTTCAATTGTTGTTTACTTAGCCGAGTATAAAATTTATAGCGTTCTCGCGAAATCAGAAAGCATTTATGCAAGGCAATCTGAACAGTCTGAAGCATTGGACTATATAATTCCAAGTGCGTAGGCTCAATATTCCGGTGGCACTGAGACCGAGTGATTCATTTACCGCAAGTTTCTAAAATAAATAATTAGTGCTGCTATGTCTGGTCAGGTGTGCAAATTTCGCATTTCTCCCCCTGAGTTTGTTTTCATAATAATAATTTGTAGGTTTCTTTGACAGGGTTTGGACTGCTTTCTCTTGTCTCAAATCAAGGGTCCCATTTTTAGTTTAACTCTCTAAATGTTAAAGTGTATTTGAACGCAATTATGTTTAATAATGTGAAATAAAATTTTCAAGACCTATCCACCAGTTCCATAAATTTAAAACGGTATGTTTGTCAGAAGACAAATGCCAATGAGCGTTAATTATTAAACTGTACTAAAAATTGCGTACCTTAGCTTTCTAAAAAGTGAAAGTAAAAAGTGACTGTCTTAAACTCTGAAAGTTATCGCGTGTATATTTAATACTTTAGATATTTGTGCGTGTGGATAGTTCGTCTTTTTAGTTTTCAGGGTGCATAAATGAAAAATTCGGTCATAAACAAAAACAGAGTGATTATTTTTCATCTGTTTTGTGTTTCTGGGAGAGTATTGCAATGCATGGCCTCACCCACCCACTCAGTGCAGTCATCGAGATTTCTGTCTATGGCTGTAACTCCAGGCTAAATCAAGACCCAATCTCAGTCTAGCTTCAACTTCTTTGCGTGTATCCCCACTTGTTCGGGCATAAGTCAGTGGTATAGTTTTCGCTAATTTTGCCGAGGAGTAAATAATTTATTTTTCTGGTTCCTGAAGTCCAGAGAATTTTCGTCTATGGCTCAAAAATGTTTGTTGACTTAGTTGAACCGGAGGATACTTAGAGCAGCAGAACCAGACGCTATAGTCTATGGTCTTAACCCCGGAGTTTTCGCGCTGTGGCCAGGCGGCTGGAGTGGCCCATCTAGGTAATATGGAATCTGTGCAGTTAGTTGTCTAGCTGCGAGTAGATAATGGGGAATATATATATTATTTGGCGCTCTTAGCAATCTCGTGGTTTTCGGTAAAAAAAGCGTTCATAATGATCTATTTAAATTTCTGGGCACTTTCTTGGCAAGGAATCGGCAGTTTATGGCTCAAACTACTCACGGTGAACTTTTTCGTCATCAATAATCGGCGAATTATTGATAGTTAATGTACAAGTTGCTACTTGACTGTATATGTGGTAGGTTGATAAGCCTTTAAGATATGCTATACAAATAGGAAGATTAGATTAGAAAAACTAATAGTTTGTTATAAGCAACTTCACACCTAGGAATTAGCTCGCGATGGGTTGAATTCGCGAAAATATCATGTTGAACGGGAGACGCATTATCTAGTCTGCTTATTTTTTGCTAGACAGAAATATATACTGACTCGTGGAACGACACCAACGAAACTCTTACTTTGTTTGTAGCAGTGTTGCATCTATTCCCGATTGAGGGCAAAGCAAAAGAAATCATTGCAGAAGAGCGCTGCTTCAGCATCGACCGCAGCTGGATGGCACCTGGCTTCGCGGCTGTATCGCTTCCCACAGCAGCCCCTGCCACTAGATGCGGTGAGTCGCAGCCACCGTCACCTTGTTAGCGCTGGCTATCTCCGTTCTGGTTCAGTTCCGGGCACGTTTGCACTGTGTCCGCTTCTCTGCCGCAGCCTTGACAAGCTTATCTACCTTATTCACGATAGCATGAGCCAGTTGGGTGCGCAGAGAGTGACGCTGCCTATGCTTGGTTCCGCGGCTATGTGGCACAAGACTGGGCGCTGGGATGCGCTGGGCTCGGAGATGTTCCGGCTGACCGATCGGGAGGACAGACAGTTATGCTTGCAGCCTACTCATGAAGAGGAGGTCACTCGGCTGGTCTCCATGACTGCTCAGCTGCCACTGCGATCGCTGCCGCTGCTTGTGTACCAATTGCACTGGAAATTTCGCGACGAGCCCCGCCCAAAGTACGGTCTGTTGCGGGCCAGAGAGTTTCTCATGATGGATCTCTACAGCTTTCATGCTGATGATGCTTGCGCCAGAAATACTTATGATCAGGTTGGTTGCTCAAGTTTGCTTTTTATTGTCTGAAACGGTTTTCTGGCTTTAATCCACTTCTGCATCGCCAGGTTCTGAAGCTGTACTCTAGTCTGCTTGGCGACACTCTGGGTCTGCCATGGATTCGAGCAGTCGCTTCCTCTGGCTGCATGGGCGGAATCGAATCTTGCGAATTCCACGTGTTAACAAAGCCTGGAGAAGATCGAATTGTGCGCTGTGCAGACTGTAACGAACCTTGCCGCAACTCCGAGGGTGGCCGTATTGCACTGCCCAACTGCCTGAGTCCTGCAGCATGCCGAGCAGAATTCCTTACCGGCCTGGAAGTTGGCCACTGCTTTATCCTGGGTTCAGACCGCTATCCAGCCGCCTTCGGCCTGCGCCTGATTGACCAAAATCATCACAGACAGCGTGAGCAGCGCCTCCTAAGCATGGCCTGCTACGGCATCGGTGTCAGCCGGCTGCTAGCCGCTTGTGCCGAAGTTGCCTCCACGGATACTGCGCTGCGTTGGCCGCTAGCCGTTGCGCCCTACCAGCTGGCGGTTGTGTCACCAAAAGCCGGTGCTCGCGAGCCACGCTTGTCAACTGAGACTATGGCTGAGCTAGTGCAAGCACTTGGTGATGCTGAGTTCAATCCGGATGCGCCTCTGGTTGACGATCGGGACCAGCTGACTATTGGCACTCGGATTCGCGATCACAGACTCTGGGGCCTGCCGTGCAGTCTGGTTGTAAAAGCCTCTGTTGACGGAGGCATCAGCTGCGAGTTTGTGGACAATTACCAACCAGATCGACAGTCAGAAAGAGCTACTGTGGCTTCTGCTGCCGAGGCGGTGGCAATTGCACGGACCTTTATTGCTTCCATTTCCCTGAAATGAGCTATTTTGTGCGTTTATTTAAATTTAGCAACTAAAGAAGCAGTCTTTGTTAGTCTGGCATATCTGCATTCACTATTTGCTCATATGGCTGTCGACATGCTTATGTATCAGTAATTTGTTATTCAAAGTCGGCAGTTCAAAGTCAGCGGATATCTTTTGGTTTTCACGTGGTCTTGATGAGTAGCTTATATGAGTTGTACTTGTAGCTATTTATTCCTTGCACTAATTCGATCATCTAACTTTTTACTCGTATTAAAAGATACAGTTGTTTTACTTGTTAAAGCAGTTTCACTATCGAAAATATTGAATTGTGTTTTTTACACATTGCTTCAACTTATACAAAGTGGCTCGGTGAATTGTAGAGTTTGTAGCTTATTGGAGGGGGTTGTAACCTACCGATTAAAGCGTCGGACTCGCGACTGAAAGGTCGGGGGTTCGATTCCCGACCCACTCAGAAAAAATGTGTCCTTGAGCAAAACGCTTAACTCTGCACTGCTTCAGTTCACCCAGCTGTAAATGGATACTAGCATTTGCTAGGGTAATTGAGGGTGTGTGCCGACCTCACTGTCCTTGGACTGAACAACCGTACGCGGCCTTTAGATGCGCCTCGCAATAGCTGCGGCTGAGCGGTTGGTTGCACATCTGCTCATTAGGACAGGTGTAATCGATCGTTATTATTATTCAGATTATAAAAATGCTAAATAGACTCTACTATTGCTAGTTGTGCTATTAATTAGGCTCAAGACTTCTAGATGCATTTGCACTTCCTTTCGTCTCTATTTGAAGTGCTTTTTATTTTGTGTCCTAAAATGAAATTTATTAAAACATATAGGAGTTTTAGGGAATTTTCGGGATCTCTTCTTTTCGGGTAAAAGGTGTTTGTTATGGTTACATTGTGTTCAATAGGAGGTCTAATTCTACACTCAGCGGTGTACTTATTCCCAAATCTATGTCAGCTATAGCCTGTAGATCATGCTAATAAAACTTTCTCGCGCACGCTTCAGCCTGTTTGACACAGCAGAAGTCATGCCAAGCCAACAGGCGCAGCTGCAGCGACAAAGGGAGAGACGTGAATCGAATGAGCAGCAGATGCAGCAACCTGCTGTCACTGCGGAAAGCTCCGTTTACTATGAACTCGAAGTGCCCTCGTGGCTGGTGGGACTTACAGCCGTATGGCTAGCCGCTGTACTGCTGAGCGGCTGCTACCTGTACCAGTTGGATGCCGGTCATTGGGCCGAAATGCGGACCGCGTTTGGAGTCGAACTTCAGTCTGATGATCACGCTAACCCGCCGATGCGCATTTTGCGCCTGTCTGCCAGTCAACTTATTGCCCAACTCGGCGAGGACAAAGCCCGGCTCTTTGCTCTTCTGGACAGGGACGGTAACGGCCTGGTGTCGATTACCGAGTACGAAGCTCTGGTGCATCATGTCCGTCAGGATGCTCGTCACCCGGCAGTCCTTCAGGTGTCTGGTGATTTCATGTATCCGCAAAACGAGTGCGAAACGCCAACTGACAGGTGTGTTAAGTCGAAATACTTTGGGTCTATTGCTGAAATACCAGTCGCTTTTTACACAAAATTTAAATGCCAAAAAAGAATCCAAGAATTGGATTTGGAGTTGGCTTTAGAATCCAACTGCATTCTAAAATTTGTTTCAATTTTATTGTAAAATTAAACATGAAGAGTTTATTGGGTGGTGATCAGTCACTCAATAACTCCCACTTCTAGACACTGGGTAACAAGTGCCTAGGTATAAACAAAATCAAATAACTCTTACTGCAGCGGATCCTCTTGAGGTTGGTAGTCGGCTGGGTCTTGTTGCTTGTAGGGCTAGCTAGCTTGATGAGCGGTGGGGGCCGGTTCCGGTGAACAGCTGTTGTCTCTTGGAGTCCTTAACTTTATCTGTGGGTCGACCAAAACGAGAGCGAATCAGAATTCTTGACGGTCCTCGAGCTCGGAATTCACAATAGAACGTGCGCCCTTATGAACAATTGAATTCTTTAAATCTCTGTAGTAGGTCCTCCTGAAGGGCGTCGTCTCCGTTACGTCCGAAACGTAACGGGTAACTTGAATCAACTCAATAAATCCTCTAGGAATGTATCCTAGGAAACAAGGAGGCCTTTCTCAAATGTGTCGACAATAAGTGGCTCTCGTAAACTCAATTAATCAACTTATTAGTGCTATAGCAAAGAACTAAAACGGGTAACGCTTACCAATCTGTCCGGATTTCTTCTCTCAGAGATGGGTCTTCTTGGTTAACGTAATCCAAAGTCTTCCTTGAGACCACTCCGAGTCTGAATTTTTGACTCGGATTTTCGCTTATATTTATAGTAAAATTTGGTGAAAACTGGTTTAAAATCGTTTATTTACTTAGGTCACGTATTTTGGTTATGAGGTCATGAATGTTTGATCATTTCCATATATGAAATTAAGCAAATAAAACTACCGAGAACCGGTTTCTTAATCAAATAAACGTTGGTCCTACGTAGGGCTCTAAGTCACTTCTGTTTGCACATGACTCATTCTAAAAATAGATTTTCTAAAAATATATATAACTCATCATGACTCATTCTAAAAATAGATTGCGAGTTTAAATTAATTTTATTAGAATATTACTTTGAGTAGTGCGTTCTGATATGATTTACAGTTCTCTACAAAAATTTGAGACTAGTTTGTGGGATCTGATTAACTCTCTGCATTGTTCTATTTCTTTCAGTGACTCGTGCATCCAATTGAGCTATAACCTGGTGCCCCCACAATCAGTGAAGGTTTTGGGAAGCCATCAGCAGCATTTTGTGCCATATACTCGATACGATCCTGTAAGCAACACCCTGGCTACAGTGGCACAGAGTGAAAACAATGACACCGCCAGCCCTGCCCAGCAGGAAACTGCAGCTGCTCTTGCTGACTTTGCCTCTGCCGGTACCGTGGACAACATCACAGTCCCTGTTGACTCCGTCACGATAACAACAGCCTTCCTGCCCCGCTTGCCGAAGAAACTAGACCAGCTAAGGCTTGGCGACCCCTATACTTTGATTGGGCCGGCACCAATGGGTCTGCAGTTTTTTTACTCCAAACAGTGCAGAATAAAGCCTGGCGTATACTTTGAGCCCGGCGATGCTGCTTTGGCCGCGCTCCTGCGCCCGCTGCATCCGCACGTGTTTCTCTATCCGCGTCACGACGCCGGCCGTGATTCCGCAGCGGCAGTGCTCCGGGCCGAGTCGCCAACCCATCTGGAGCTGGTGTTCCGTTTACACCCTGAGCTCCAACTCGCCCCGTTCGGCGCCCCTCGCAGCGTCTACCTGACACCAGAGGGCTTGGAAGGCCGCCTCATTATCCGGCGAAGTGGCGGCGTCGAGCACTTGGAACTCGGACTGCCCCAGCCTGCCTTGGCCAACCGTAGCTTCTCTCAGATCGAATCTCCGCACGACATTTTGGAAACTGGTGTTGTCTCTCTGCCTCGCCTAAGTGTTATTTCCCTAAAAAAATCGTACAAACACCTTCATAACTGGACTAACGAGATTTCCATGCCGGCTACTCTGACAATTTTGCGCTCACACATGCTGCCTCACCTGGCTGCTCAGTTTTATGCTAACCTGAGCACTGCATTGGCTGTTAATAGCAAGGCGCTAGGAGCAGGTGACGCAAAGCCAATCCATGTTGTACTCGCCGTTGGTAGCTCACAGTTCGGCTGCGATCCCAACTGTAGGCTGTTAAGAGACTTTGCATTCGCCGATCAATACGTGATGCTTAGGCTCCGGTGAGTGTTTCTTTGTCTTTTCAATATAGTTCTCAAGGACTACTCAACTAGGACGGGAAACTACGTTTATTGGAAAATTTTAGGAGGCAGGTTTTACGAAAAAAGACATCACGGAGATAGTTTTAAATTTTACTGTACAAAAAATGCTTTTGATAGGGGGCTAACCGATTTTCATCTTTAGACAAGTGTCGAGTTGTGCCATTTTTTTCTTTTTAGGCACAGGACATGTACGTAGGATACAAAATTAACATAGAATCCTAATTTTCTAAACGAGAAGCTTTATGAATATCGATAGAGCTATAAGAAAGACAAGACTTATATAACGTATTTTTTCGGTAAAACCTGCCTCGTAAAATTTTCCAAGAAAAAGCGTAGTTTCCAGTCCTACTTGAGCAGTCCTTGATAGCTCTGTTTATATCGCGGCTTCTGCATGCCGCCGCCTCAGTTTAAAATCAGTTCTGATATTCCACACTTGAAATTCGCGCTTTCAGGCACTACTATACCAACGTGTGGATTAACCTGGCTGACACAGGCGCAGTGGCAGAGTTCATCAAGCTCACTGGGGTGTCCGACACCTCAAAGCCTTTTGCGCCACTCACCTGTCAGCTGCTTCACCCTGAGACCCTGCGAGTCCTGGCCAACTATGAGGCAGGCGACCTACGCAAGGCTCTGCAGCCGCCAGAGGACCTGCCAAATCCGCTGCCCCCAACACCCGAGGCTGTAGTTGCAGGCGCCGAGCCGTATCCGCGTCCCCATGGCAACCTGCTTTCCTCGCAGTCACCCGGCGAAGAGTCACCGTCTGCCCCGGAAGACCCAGATATTCGCCTCCAGCAGGAGCAGAAAGCGATGGATGCTATCAAGCAGCAGGTTGCAGATTCTTATATGCAGTTTCTAATGAGCAGCAAGGCCTGAGAATGTGATGGGCTAAGTCCGTTAAAAAATCTTTGCAGAGTAAGAAAAGAATGATGCTATCTATAGCTTACTGACTGAAAAAGCTTGTGTGCGTTAAGGTTTATACACTCATTCCTTTGCCATTTTAAACAGCTGTATAAAGGTTTTATTCCTATTTTTCCCAGTGGCTGAGCCTGACATTTAATGATATATGAAATAGTATCCGTACAAATCAAATTGCCAACTACTTGTATGCCTTGGTGGCTCTATCGCTTTCACACGGCTATTAAATAAGCCTGATAATTTGCGTGCGCATCTTTTAACTAATTGGCATCGCCTCGGTATTGCACGGATGATTTCCTGTCGTTGTCTGTTTTTTTATACTTAACTTGTTTGTTGCTCTTCGATGCTCCAAAAAATGTTTGATCTTGATAGAGCAATCTTTAGCTAGTACAAGTTTTATACGAGCGTAGATGTATCTAGTAGTATATGAAAACGAATATTATTCATTTCGATAAGATACTACTGGCCAACTTCTTTATTGTAATTCTGTTATCTTGCTATATTATAAACTAGCGATCGTGTTTTAAAAGCAAGTACATGTACAAATATACTATGTGCATGTAGAATTCAAAAGAAACTTGCATTCTATGTGATTAAAAAATTTCATACTGGCTGAACAATACACATGGTTCTTTTTTGTTCTTACATGTATACACTACACAAAACGTGTTTCTCACGAAAAATATAATTAGCTTTTTTCTTATTATTTCATCATTTACTAATTTTTAACCAAAGGAAAATGCGGGGGAATTCGATAAAAAATTGGTTTGATTTAACTGACCACTACAGCTATAGCTTCACTTAACTAAGATATCAAACATTAAGCAATAAGTACAATTATGTACTCGTAAAGCACAACAAGCAAAGTTCCACCCACCAAGCAAAGATATTTTTATTTATCTTTTTCGGCCTTAAGTTTTACCGTGCATTTTAAATAAGAAGTTTTCTCTTTGCGCATAATTTGTACTGTTGGAACTTTTGACTGTTGCTGTATGTATATAACTACTACAGCAATACGAGAGTATAATTTATGCATATACCAAGTCAAACATGACGCCAGTCGGTCTGGGTCAAAGCCCACGCGACTGCACTTCGGTGATATTGACAGAATTCAGTCGGGTTGGCTTCAATCAATGTAATGACTATACTTTTGTAAAGAGGAATGAAACGCAGTGGCTCTATTAAAGATATAAATCTAAACGCGTACGAGACTATAAAAATACACATGTTCCATGCATGCACAAGTGATACGATTGTATAATGCATAATCTTATTGCTGTACGCTCATTGCTGATATTAAACACGCCGGAAGGAGCCAAACGAGACAAAGTCAGTTGCGAAAAGCAGGCAGCGGCCGAGAAAGCGGATCCCAGTGGATCAAGCGAAGCGTTTATTTATTAGTTTAAACGAGTCAATATTTATTGGTTCGTAAGAAGGAGATAAAAAAAATTGAGAAATGGCGGCGGAGCCAAGCCGGGCCGGGTGCAGAGGCTTTAAGCTGGCCGGCGCGGCCAACACCCCACACCTCAACCCCGCCAAAGTACAGCGATATGTACAGCGGCACCCTCCGGCGCGTCTAACACCCCTTACTCAGAGAGTAACGATTGCATTAAACACGCCGGAAGGAGCCAAACGAGACAAAGTCAGTTGCGAAAAGCATGCAGGCAGCGGCCGAGAAAGCGGATCCCAACCCCAATGATGGGGAAGGGAAGGAGTAAAAGCGGGAAGGCAGTCAGGTGGACACAGCCTGCAGCTGTGAAGCTATGAAAGAAGCAGAGCGCTGGCGGCGCGACAGGGCAGAGCTGGCAGAAAAGTAGCGGAGAACAGCGTCCGATCTCCAGCCCCCAAGAGCCCGAACGTCCGAATCTGACAAGCCGATTTGATGGCAGAAGCTGGCACCCCCACGCCGGATGCTGTGGCCGAAGAAACCAGCAGCTGGAAGGCCGCACGCAGCCAGACACGCACGAAGACAGCTGATGAACTGGCTGGCTGAGAGCTCGCCTCCGAGGCCGTAGCCAAAGAGTGGCGCCCTTGGGTCGCTGGCTGGTGACAGGTGCAGGTGAGACCGCAGAGCGCGCACAGGGCAGAGCGGTGACTCTTGAACAGGTGGCAGAATAACGACATACGGCGTCGACCCGAACTGGTTGGTCTTGGACTTAGGGAGGGCCAACTTCCAGCAGCCAGATGAAGCCGACAGGCAGGCCCGTGAGACAGAGCGGCTGCCGCGGGTCGATAGGAAGTCGCCAAGGCGCAACATGCTCCACCAGAAGAGCCGCCCAGAAGGCGGCCCTGAGATCTGCGCCTGTTTGCATCGCAGGCGCCGCGGAGGGCCAGCTGCACGGTGAAGTCTTTCGCTGGTTCGGGGGCGCCGCGGTGGCTTGGTGCAGAAAAGAGACGGCATGGATGTAGGATCGGAGGCTAGAGAAGGACCGGAGCCGGGTGCTCACAAGGTGCGCAATGTAGCGGCAGAGCAGGTCACCGTCAGCTGGAGATAAGGGGCGGCCTGCGCTATCACAGAAGGCTTCCCAGGAGCGCAGCCGGCTGAGGTAGCATCGCCAGGAGTTCTCCGCCAGGCCGAGGCGGCACAGGTGTCCGGCGGACACAGCGCGGGGGGCGGGCGGCGTCTCCGGAGGGCGAGGGCGACCTGCAAAAGGAGGCGAGATTGGGAAGCGGCATAGAGCGCGTGCGACGCGAACTCAAGCGGGCAGATCACGAGCGTACGGTAGTAGCGGCCACAAATGAGCTCAGACTGCGAGGCAAACATGCGGGAGGCGGCATCAGCAAAAATCTGCATGCGACCAGGAAGGTGAAAGGCCTCCAAACTGATGCTGTTCCTGATGCACAGCAGAGCCACAGTCTGGTACACCTGCAGGAACCGCGGGTCACGACAGCTCAGCCGATTGATCATGCCAGCCGCAGCGGTGCTATCGGTGTAGATGACAATCTTGCAGTTCTTTAGCTGAGAGCGACGGTGCAGGATGATCAGCAAAGGTGCCAGAGCCTCCTTGAAGTTGATATGAACATCCTTGAACACACCACCGCAGTCCAGCTCCCAGTCGATGACACTCCAGAAACTCTCGGCACCCCAGATGACGGCGGCTGCGCCCGACCGGCTGCTGTCAGTCTTCATGGCAAACTCCTCATCAAAGCGCGGCCACAAAGCCACCGGGGGGAGCCAAGCCAGAGCTCTGAGCCACCAGGACAAGTTGGCGCGGGTCTCATCGGTCACCCAAAGCTTGCAGTCAACAGCAGTTGTCAGCCAGTCGAAGAGCGGACGCAGGAAGACTCTGACATGAAGGACAATCTGACAGAACCAGCCAAGCTTGCCAATCAGCTTCTGAGCAGAGCGCATGTGCACCCGAGTCTCCGAGCAGGTTTGAGTCAGCAGCTTTGTCGTCTCGAGAGCTTTCTCCTCGGGCAGCGACTTGGTGCCGGTAGCGGTGTTGATGCGCACGCCAAGGAAGTCGATGCATTGCGTAAGTCTGACAACCTTGTCCCAGTTGATGGCAAAGCCGAGGCGCTGCAGGATGTCCAGCAGGCAATTGAAAGCAGCGAAAGCCTCGGACTCGGATTTCCCAGCGACTGCCCAGTCATCCAGGTAGTTCACCGTAGCAGAAAAGCCAAGCCGGTGCGTGTGCCGGGTAACGGCGGCTGAAAGACGGTGAAAAACTTCGTAAGCAGCTTTGGCGCCGAAGGGAAGCCTGGTGTCGCAGAGCAGACTGTCCTGGCTGTCTGAGTCAAACCGCCAGGCGAGGCCGACGAGCCGCTAGTCAGCAGGCCTGATTGGCACGGACCTGTAGGCGCTTTTGAGATCAATTTTTGCCATGTAGTGTCCCGGATGGAGATGACGAACCAGCTGCTGGACAGCGCAGTACTTGATGTGCTTCTGTTGGTCGTAGAAGTCGTTTACAGACTGGCCGTTCGGATAGGACAGGTCATGGATCAGGCGGACCCGCCCGTCGGACTTGGGAAGGGCACCGATGGGGTTGATTTTGATCGGGCCGCTCCACCGGATGTACCTCCCAAGGCGCAGCTCCTCCTCGACCTGGGCTTCCACAGCAGAGCGGTACAGCAGGGCGGAGGCGTGGTTCTTGGACGAAGTCAAAGGCGGCTGGCCAGCATTGGTGAGAGCGAAACCGTTGACAACGCCTTGCATCAGAAAGTCGCGGTCTGGGTCGTCACTGAGCAGAGCACTCCAGGCGTCAGGTTGCAGGTCAGACGAGATGGGCAGCGAAGAAGTAAAAGCAGAAAAATCGGAATTAAAAGTAGAGCAGTCAGCTGGATAAAATGGCATCAGTTTTTTGCACTCGCACCGGTCACGTGACCCGGCAGCTGTCCGGTGAGTAATGACTGCGGCGACTGCGTGTGAGCGTGAGCCGGGTGCGCTGCCAGGCAGCCTTGGATTTTGCAGACGTGGCGGAACTTGCAGTTCTGGCGGGTGCACCCGGACTCGCAGTTGAAGCGCAGACAGATCGGCCTGGTTGCTGCCGGGATTTGCTGCTGGCTGGGCTGCTTAGCGAGCGTGAACCGCAGGTTTCTGGGGGCGTTGAGGTGCTTGTGGTACAACTGAGGGGGCTCCTCACCCCACGCCATGCCCGACTCCGCCACCAGCCTCCGGTAGTCCTCGTCAAACTCCCAGATTACGGACTCCGGGTAGTCAGCAGCCAGCAGCTCTCCGATCTTGCGATTGTAGTCCAGGTAGCCAAGGACGTCAGTCAGGAGACCATCAGTGCTTCCAGCAGCCGCCGGGAGTTTTTCCTTGATCAGCTTTTGCAAGATGATCGAGTTGGCCGCGATCCACTGACCAGCAGAGATACTGGACAGCTTCGGCTCCTGCTTTCTGAATGCGAGCGAGCCATTCTCCATAGTGGCGATCAACTGCTCCTGACTGGCTGAGCCGGGTCCTCTGGCTAGCTTGATATGGTCGATGCAACTTGCGAGTCGGAGCCTGGCAATTAGCGGCCTGAAGCTGAGCCGCCTCCCTCATCCCAGATTAAAAAACCTCGGGCAACTGCAGACTGGCATGTGCGTTATGCTCACCTGATGATGATGCTGGCGTGGGGCTGAGCCGTCAAGCGCTGCTGAGTGTGAAGCTGTTGCTGAAGATCACGACGACGGCCTTCCAGGACTTGCAGTTCGAGCAGCTCCACCTCCTGCCGCAGCGCAGCCAGCCGGTCGCTCCCCGCCCCCGGAGGCGCCTCGCCCGCGCTGCCGATGCCGTCTTCGGCGTCCGGAGCAGAAGTCATCTCGGAGTTGCTGAAGTCTTCGTCAGCTTGCTCTAAACCGAGTGCAGTAGACAAGCGCTTGGCAAGCTGTTGTTTGAGGCCCGTAGTAGGCAGGCCTCTGTTTCGCAGCTCAGCCTTGAGTTGGCGCACGTTTAGTCGCTTTGGGCTGGCACTCATGGCGGTGGCTGGGCAAAAAATTGAGAAATGACGGCGGAGCCAAGCCGGGCCGGGTGCAGAGGCTTTAAGCTGGCCGGCGCGGCCAACACCCCACACCTCAACCCCCCGCCAAAGTACAGCGATATGTACAGCGGCACCCTCCGGCGCGTCTAACACCCCTAACTCAGAGAGTAACGATTGCAATAATACATGAGTGTAGTAATGGTATCCTTAATTTGCATCAAGAACCACTGGAAGATTACGTTATAGAGGACGCGACACTTGCAAATAATGTAACTTTTTTGAAGGCCCGCTTGTTAACGTGTATTTAGCGTAGCGGTTCTTGCCTTAAAAAAGCATTCTACTCGACTGTTTTAAAGAAGCCTGCACTACATTTGGACCTCAGAAGCTCCGTATAGGCCGTGTATTTTTAGTTTATTAAGACTTTATGTTCCATCTACACACTTAACGTATGCAACCTTGCAACTCGATTGGCGTTACTTTACTGTCGCCCGCCGCTCCTACATGTAGATATACATGTAGCGTCAAACTTTGCGTCACGTGATAAAGAAAAAAGTTGAACAACCTCTCGAAAAAAATTATCATTCTACGAGCAACTGATCCAGAGAATTACTGTATGAGCAGTTAAATTTTACTAGTGCGCTGCTGTAATGCAAAAACGGGCCTTCAAAAAGATTGCCATACTCGTATAGATTTTGATTGTTGCGTCCTATACTAAAGTAGTCCTTGATCGATTGCATATACAGTACGCGCACTCATATGGTCTACTATTAGGCGTTGCACTTGCAAAGCCATGCACGCTACATGTACAAGTATATTCAATTCCCCATTGTGTGCACGCTGACTGTTAAAAACATATTATTGCACGCAGATCAGCTATTACATGTACCATGTATATATATATATGCTACATATGTGATTGACAATGGTTACTGCAGCAACTTATAGGGAAGCACATGTATGAGAATTATGCTAAGTGTGAGAAGAGCGCGGAACCTGGACCATAAGTTGGGAAAATAGGTACAAATTACATAAATCCCCGTTTGTCCATATACTCCTATGTTGGTTTGACCTATCATGACAAAATATGGTTGTTTATAGTTGATGTATGGCAGTGGCTTCTGCCTGCATTGTTCGACTTGATCCCGTCTTATAAATTATCAACAGATGGCTACGCAATACGTCGATCGATCAGTGAAATGTGTTGCCTAAATTACTACATGTACTTTTAGTTTTATAAAAATCTTTTTAAAAGCCTCTTGAAACTGTACATGCACATTTTTATTTCGCTTCATACGCTTATGCCTTTTGCTACAAAAGCCTACTACGATGCCATGTATTTACTAAATGTACACTGTATTTTTATAGCTATACCGCAAACATTGCAGTTAATCAAGCAAACAAATCTTTAAGTAATAACTAGCAGCAAATGGCAATGAAAATAGTTAAAAACTACAGAAACTTATACGTGCATAAAATGAATAAAGAAATAAACATATTTTCTTTGATATATCAGTTGACGGATAAGATTCACTCGCGACATGCGACTTTTTAAACGAGGTAGAAATGCAGTATATTTTATGCAGAATTACATGCAAGCTTTGAAGCTTTTTGTTTAAACTTTTTAAAAGACTAGCTTTATCGATGCTAGAAAATGTTTACAGTTTGATAATATTCTGATAATATTTTAGGAATTTCTATTCAATATAAGTAAATTGCAAACAAGACGAACTTATTCAATATCTATATATAATATAAGGCTAAATATAATAAAATATGCATCAACAGTAGGCCTACAACAGTTTCTTCTGATGATTTTTTTTTGTTTTTTAAGAGTTAATTGCTTAAGTAATTATTTCATTAGTTAACTATGTTTTCAATGTAGCTAAATTTTAATTTTAGTACATGAGACTATTTTTTGCTTTTTGAGACACCAAGAAACCATGGTCTATATTATAGTGTCTGTCTCGATGCAAGTATTAAACAAAATGCCTTATATAATTACATACTTTATAGCCAATAATTAAGCATTAAGCCAATAATATATTATCAAAACCAAATTTATATTAAGCCCAACAAGCACTTAAAACACGATAGACCTAGACCCATCTTAGCCATCTGTGACTGTCAAAGCCAGCAGCATCAAAGCTTAGAATCCTAAATCATTTGAGTAGCCAGATGTACAAAACTAAACTGAACAACGTCTAGAGATTAAAAGTGAATTTTACTATGATTTTTTACTCTGAAATCCTAAAAATCGATTCCCGTCCATGTTTGCCTTAGTAGCAAGCTTAGCTAGCTGCAAGTTTGCGCAATTTTAAATTAGCGATAGGATGAAGTCCTTTTTCTAGAACTTCTATTACTGCTTTTAATTGCATTGAATACATTATTAATTGAAAATTGTTTTGGATCAGTAATCTGTTTATTATTACCAGTTATGTGGCGCAACTAGGGGGGGGGGGGAGGCGGGGGCAGAGACCAGAAAAAAATATAAGGGGGACAGTGCTAAAAAAGAGGGGATTGTAGCCGAAGGGGTTGTAGCCCAACTGGTTAGAGCGCGACTAAAAGGTCGGGGGTTCGATTCCCAATCCCACTGGAACAAATTGTGTCCTTGAGTTTGTTCACTTAACTCTGCATTGCTGCAGTTCACCCAGCTGTAAAATGGGTGCTAGCTGGGGGTAATTTGCTGGGGCAATTGAAGGTATACATGGCGACCCCCCAGTCCTTGGACTGAACAGCCGCCGCAGCCTTCAGGCTTGAGCCCATTAGGGCAGGTCTAATTAATTCACTAATAATTATCCTTGTGTTAACTCTGTGGATCTTGCGCACAAACCGGAACATGTGCAGTGCAGAGCAACACTGCATATTCGTGCTAACAATAACCACATGTATAGCACATGAAGTCATTGTCATTTTCAGTCTGCTCCCGCCAGAGCCAAGCTGGATGGCAATCGGGGTGCAGTTGAGGACCATCAGAAGGTCGAGCCTCAACAGGAGCAGCAGAAGCAGGCCATGCTGCGCCAGCTTCACTCTCTGAAGTCGCAGGTCAGTCGGCTACAGTGCCGCTGCGATGAGCTGGTGCTGCTCAATCAACAGCTGGAGGGCCGGGGCTCCAGCCTGGCAGCGGACACTGAAGACATTTTAGAATACTTGCGAGGCCAGCTCTCAGAGAAGGCAAGCAACTGCCAGCAACTTCAGGAAGAGCTGCGTTGCTTGCGGGAGGCTCACGAAGCTGAGCAACGGGCCTATTCGGAGCGGGCCGAGGCGCAGAGACGGGAGCACCAAGATATGAAAGAGAACCTCGAGAGCGATCTGCTGTCACTTCGTGAGTTTGCAAATATTTGAAAAGTGTATGCTGGCTCGTAGGGCTGACGACGCACTGTGCAACTGTTTTCCACAAACATTTCATTTTATATGAACGCTTTTTTAAGGTCTTCTGTTCTAAACGGAGGAATTAGCCTCTAAAATCTACAAATTCTATGGTTCGTTTGTTCAGCTGCACGAGAGGGTTCTATTTTGCATCTCATCGAGAACTCATGGAAATTATGAATGATATTGATTGGCATTTCATTATTTTTTGTCGCAAATTAGTATAAGATCATTTTTAGTCTAAGATTTTATATTGAAGTCAAATTCAATGGATTTGCAAATAAATTAGCAATTGATCCACCTGATTGATTCATTAACTATCACTTAAAATCACCTAACAGCATAAAAATACCCGTCTTGATATATTCTGAATATATAATAAATCATGCAACGAAAGTGTATGATTAAATGCTCGAATCTTACAGAAGGGAAGCTGACGGCTCTTGAGGAATACCGTTTGCTGAAGGAGGAGCTGGCGGCCAAGTTCGCCGAGCTGGAGTTGCAGACGAACGGGGAGCAGGCTCACCAGCGCCAGGAGCTGTACGATCTGGACCGCAGTGGCGTAGTTACGAAAGATGCGCAGCGCAAGGAGATTCTGCGGCGGGTGACTGACGTGGCGGCCGAGTTGCGGACGGCATCTCGCCGCCAGCAGGTGGAGACTGGCCGCCTCACCATTCAAGCCAATGCGGAGCTCAACCGGCGGCTGCGTGAAATTAGCGACGCTGTGGCTCACCTGGTTGGCGTGGGCGACGAGGCCCGCTCCAGGGAGCGAGAAAACCTGACGGAGATCGACGTGCTGGCTGGGGTGGAGCGGGAGATGACGGCCAGAACGCAGGGCTCGTTGAAGGTGAAGGTTGGACAGTTTTGTAAATAATCAGTCAGTCAGTCAGTCAGTCAGTCAGTCAGTCAGTCAGTCAGTCAGTCAGTCAGTCAGTCAGTCAGTCAGTCAGTCAGTCAGGCAGTCAGTCAGTCAGTCAGTCAGTCAGTCAGTCAGTCAGTCAGTCAGTCAGTCAGTCAGTCAGTCAGTCAGTCAGTCAGTCAGTCAGTCAGTCAGTCAGTCAGTCAGTCAGTCAGTCAGTCAGTCAGTCAGTCAGTCAGTCAGTCAGTCAGTCAGTCAGTCAGTCAGTCAGGCAGTCAGTCAGTCAGTCAGTCAGTCAGTCAGTCAGTCAGTCAGTCAAGTCAGTCAGGCAGTCAGTCAGTCAGTCAGTCAGTCAGTCAGTCAGTCAGGCAGGCAGTCAATCAGTCAGTCAGTCAGTCAGGCAGTCAGTCAGTCAGGCAGTCAGTCAGTCAGTCAGTCAGTCAGGCAGTCAGGCAGTCAGTCAGTCAGTCAGTCAGTCAGTCAGGCAGTCAGTCAGGCAGTCAGTCAGTCAGTCAGTCAGTCAGTCAGTCAGGCAGGCAGTCAATCAGTCAGTCAGTCAGTCAGGCAGTCAGTCAGTCAGGCAGTCAGTCAGTCAGTCAGTCAGTCAGGCAGTCAGTCAGTCAGTCAGGCAGTCAATCAGTCAGTCAGGCATTCAGTCAGTCAGTCAGTCAGGCAGTCAGTCAGTCAGTCAAGTCAGTCAGGCAGTCAGTCAGTCAGTCAGTCAGTCAGTCAGTCAGGCAGGCAGTCAATCAGTCAGTCAGTCAGTCAGGCAGTCAGTCAGTCAGGCAGTCAGTCAGTCAGTCAGTCAGTCAGTCAGGCAGTCAGTCAGTCAGTCAGTCAGTCAGTCAGGCAGTCAGGCAGTCAGTCAGTCAGTCAGTCAGTCAGTCAGGCATTCAGTCAGTCAGTCAGTCAGGCAGTCAGTCAGTCAGTCAGTCAGTCAGTGTGGGGACCGGTGCCACGAGCCACATAGCTTCCCGGCTGGACCTTTATGCACCCATTCGGATGTGGAAGCAAGGCCTTTAGGAACTTTCTTATAGCTGGTGCTTCAGCTATAATTTCTTTATTAATTACTTGCTATGGATTGCGTTGCAGAAAATCAGGCTACTGGCTGATGGCTGCAGGCGGCTGGACACGCAGCTGATCGACATGGAGGAACGGTCAGAGGCGGCGCAGACGGTGGCGTCAGAGCACGGCCGACTCCGCCAGCAGGTAGTTGAGCTGAATCAGGCAGCAGCGGCGGCGCGAGATCGGCTCAGCCGCGCCACAGCGGATTTGCACGAGATTTCGACGCGCGCCAGCAATGTATCTCGCTGTGGCCGACGCCTTCGCCGACAGCTGATGCGATGCTCTGCGGACGTTAACGAGGCTTTAGCCAGCCTGCTGATGCCGGATGACGAGCTCACGGAAGCTGAGGCAGTTTTCAGGTAAGGAAAATGAGTGAGGAAATGTAGAATGCGTGTAAAGTGTGGGTTCCGTATATGTATACACATGTACATTCGTCAGCAGCATGTACATGTACTTAAAGGAAAGCATCTTGGATTCTCTTCAACCTCCTGGCAGGCGGCGCCGAATGCTGGCCAGACTGCTCGATTTGCTTCTGACGGCGGCCCGAATCGGCCTGGGCCCAAAGCCGGAGAGCCTTGGCCAGAGGCGCGCAGTGTCTGCGCCGAACAAACTGCTTATTGCGGCCCGCAACGCAAGACATCCTGCCGCGTACGCGCGTCCATCCACAACTGCACTGCCGCCGCAGTGCCTTTGTGTCGCAGCGATTGGTCGAATTCGGATTGGTCTCTGCTGAAACAGCTTCGGCGATGCTTCAGATGTCAATAAAGGAGACCATCGGCGCCTGCGGCAGCCTCTAAGACAGCGGTGCAACAGTCGGCGCCGTCCCCACAGCACTACGGCTGCTGCTATCGTACCGGCTTTCAACTTTTAGAAAGCCGATTTTGCGAGTTTTTATTCATTCGCAAGCAAAATTTGCATGTATGAGACCCCCAGACAGCAATCCAATGTCGGCCGGCGCTTTCGACGTCGCTGAAAATTATGTACTTTTACATTGCACCGACTTTCAGCCGACATTGAATTGATGTACGGGGCCGATCACATGCACAAAACGTATTTGCTTTTTAACCTTTTGCCCTCGTCAGTGGAATTTTGAGAGCCACTGCCACATAGCCACAAAAGTCCGAGACTTCAAGAGGCCACAGGCCTGCTTTAGTGTTAGATAGTTTATGGCCTTTTTAGTTCGAATCTGGGGTCTATGCTGTGCACCCTGGCGCACTTTTAGGACGGGTTCACATATATAGTAGCTCTGTGGGTCCAAAAGTCGCCTGAAGTCAATGTTAACATGGGTTTGCAGCAACTCTGCATTGATTTGATCAATCTTGGACTAGAGGAGCTACTAGCGGTAACGTGAACCGGCCTTGAGCGACATTGTCGGACAACTAGCAAAAGGCATTAATGCCCATTCCGCCGACTCCCCTGAGCAGGCACACAAGGATACTTACGCTGCCATACGCACGGTCACACACAGGAGTGTACATTGGCCCTAATTCTTTATTTATAGTTAGACGTACACTTCGCTGGGCCTTATAGGTGTTTGTACTCAAGGGCGTTGACTGCACGAGGCTAAGCTCGCCCTTTTAGTAGCGAGTAAAAGGGCGAGCGACCGGTAGAAATGACGCATTCGATTTTTGCACCTGCTTTGCTTGCCGTGTTCAGTAGTTACCACCCAATAGTTTCGTCTGGAAAAATCAGTAATTAACAACACTTGCACTTCCTTAGATGTGTTGGTGCTTTTACACGTTTTACAAGGCATCATGTTTTGCAATCTTATTAGCAACTTCCCTATATAGTAGATTTGTAGCATGACTCCACTTTATTTATGCACCGATCTTTTTCCGCGATAGTTTTGCTACACAATGTGCATTCTTTTCCCAGCGTGTTTGTTGCACGGACCAATGCATATCGGCTATAGCCGGATATTGTGATTGACTTTTAATGTAACAAAGCAATACAATACAAATTTTGAACAAACGTTTTCTTTTGTCTGAAATTTTTAGTGATTTGCGGTGATAAAAGTTTTACAACTCTTACGCTGTGTTGGTCTCATGTTTTCAGTTCTTTGACAACTAACAGCATGAGCTATTGAGCCAGCTGGCTGTGTCAGAAATGGGTGTCTGATGGGGCACTTCAAATATAAACCACCTTAATATTTGCATGAAAATTTTTTATAACAACAACAATAAAGCACGCTGTCAGGTGGAAAAAAAGCAGCGTCACAGGGCACGCTTCAGAGCCTGGGCGCGAACAAAGGCCGCACCGCCGGCAGAGTCCGGGGCGCCAGCGTCGGCCAGCAGGCAGTCGACGAAACGCCGAGTTCGGGCCTGGCCGCGCCGGTAGGGTGCCTGCAGCGTTAGCAGCAGCACCTCCTGCACCGGCTGCGGGCAGTAGGACTCGGCGCGGATGATGTGGCCTGCCAGCTGCAGTCGCCGAAGTCGCAGCAGTTCACTTGGGACGCGGCGATAGAGTGCCGCAATTTATTGGAAACTGAATAAAACCAGCAGTCAAGCGCTGTGTTTTAAACCAATGCAAATTATAAATGCCTGTACCATATGTTGCAGTTTACATATATTTATTCAAATGGCAAATAGCACTCCAATGAACAGCTGAGGCAAAGCCAAGTCAGTTTCAGGCGTCGCCTTCGTCACTCTCGCCGCCGCCGTCTCCGCTTTCGCCACCGTCGATTTCGCAATCTTCGTCAGCTTCGCCGTCGCCGGATCGACGGCCGACTAGCGCGAAGCCGCTGCCGGTGGCTCGCATGCGCATGGCTGGGCGACAGCGGCCTGGCAATAGTTGCCAAGGCCGGCAGAACGAGTCAAACAGCAGCAGAGGGCCGGCGTTTGCCAGTCCGCGCGCTGTCAGCTCCTGGGCCAGGGTCACCAGCGCATCCTGGTAGGGCGAGTGGAAGGCGAACGGCTGGCCCGGGGACAGCAGATCCAGCAGCGGCAGCAGGGACACTGGGCTGTGCCGGCTGGCCACCAGCAGGCAGTCCCACTCGCCGCTGGCCAAAGCTGATGAGTCGTCAGCCTGGCTCAAATCTGGCGGCTCCTCCAGCTTGGCTTTCTTTTCCGACGGTTCAGCGGGCGAGTCAGCCGCCTAGTTGGGCAATTAAAGAAGCTCTGTTGAATGCAATAAACACGGACAGGCTCAGGACAGCAGGTATAGAAACAGACAGACAAGGACAGCAGGTATAGAAACAGACAGCTCAGGACAGCAGGCACAGAAACAGACAGCTCAGGACAGCAGACACCAAAACAGACAGCTCAGGACAACATGCAGAAACAGGCAGCTCAGGACAACATGCAGAAACAGGCAGCTCAGGACAACATGCAGAAACAGGCAGCTCAGGACAACATGCAGAAACAGGCAGCTCAGGACAATATGCAGAAACAGGCAGCTCAGGACAACATGCAGAAACAGGCAGCTCAGGACAACATGCAGAAACAGGCAGCTCAGGACAACATGCAGAAACAGGCAGCTCAGGACAACATGCAGAAACAGGCAGCTCAGGAAAACATACAGAAACAGGCAGCTCAGGACAACATGCAGAAACAGGCAGCTCAGGACAACATGCAGAAACAGGCAGCTCAGGACAACATGCAGAAACAGGCAGCTCAGGACAATATGCAGAAACAGGCAGCTCAGGACAATATGCAGAAACAGGCAGCTCAGGACAACATGCAGAAACAGGCAGCTCAGGACAATATGCAGAAACAGGCAGCTCAGGACAATATGCAGAAACAGGCAGCTCAGAACAGCATGCGCAAGAACAGACCTTGGAGGCGTAAAGACGCCGCAGCCTCAGCGCAGGCCGCACTAGCTGCAGCGGCAGGCAGTCCAGCTGGGCCTCGCCATCAGCGCAGCAGCATGGCTGGGCGCAACGACCCCGCAGTCGGCTGACAGGACCAGAGGCGGCCATAGGGCAGTTCACGAATAAGCAGGCGCGGCCGCCGCTGCTGGCAGAGAGACGCTCGCAAACAGCCTGGGTTAGCAACAGATTATAAGAGTCATCAACAAGCAGAGCCCTGCTGGCGCAGTGCACATTGGCATAGGCCAATAACTGACTGAGCATGTCAAAGCGCAGGTTCCAGCCTCGACCGCGCATTTCACAGAGGTGGCGCACAGTGGGGGGCAGCGCGGCCACATAGTCCAAGTATTTCTCCTTCTTCTTGCGCACGTATTTCTCCTGCGAAAAGCTGGTCTTCTGTCCGAAATTCGCGCTACGATCGATCAGGCGCTCGATGACGGACCGGCCCGACTGGCCCGAGTCGCGAAGGTCGGCCAATTCGCCTGACGAAAGCGTCTGGTTTCCCGTGGAGTCCACAATGTTCCTACATTCGTTGTTCGGGTTCTTTGTGGCAAATTTGTACCATAAACTTTTTATGGGGATAGAGTGAATTTTGAATGGCGTAATGTTTTCCACTGTCTCTTGGGAAGCTAGATTTTCTGTCATTTAATGCACTGCTGTGCTACCCCAGTCCTTTGATGCACTGCTGTGCTACCCCAGTCCTTTGATGCACTGCTGTGCTACCCCAGTCCTTTGATGCACTGCTGTGCTACCCCAGTCCTTTGATGCACTGCTGTGCTACCCCAGTCCTTTGATGCACTGCTGTGCAACCCCAGTCCTTTGATGCACTGCTGTGCTACCCCAGTCCTTTGATGCACTGCTGTGCTACCCCAGTCCTTTGATGCACTGCTGTGCTACCCCAGTCCTTTGATGCACTGCTGTGCAACCCCAGTCCTTTGATGCACTGCTGTGCTACCCCAGTCCTTTGATGCACTGCTGTGCTACCCCAGTCCTTTGATGCACTGCTGTGCTACCCCAGTCCTTTGATGCACTTTAATTTGAGTTCTTTTGACACTGCCCTTTTCTTTTATTTATAGCACAATTCATGTAAACAACCAGCAATAAATCTTTGCTTTTGCATTAACAATAAACCTAAATGGAAGTGAAAAAACGCATGCAAAACAACTCAACCTGTTGTCTCTGTCAGTCACTGGGTCTCCCAGTTGAGGATTCTGCGAGCTGAGCTCGGACACCAAGCGATCTTCAAACTGGTCAAACTCAGCAGCATCGTCAACTGGCATCAAGCGAAGGCTATCTTCAGACAGCTTGAATAGGGTGCCAAAGCTGTGGCCAGACAGGTCGGACAAACTCATTCGCATTCCTTTCAGCAATACACTAGCATTGCTCTGCAGCACCTCCATACGGTAGTAGAACCTGCGACCCTTGATCAGCTTGCGAAGCAATACAGTGCAACCCTCTTGCATAGTTAAGGCACTATTTGTATTTTGCAATGACAAGGCATTTTCTGACTGTGCAGCCATCTGAAATAAAACAGTGCAATATTGAAAAAGTCTAAAGGTATGATATTATAATAACAGCATATGAAGCTCAAAAAAAATTTGTAGTGTAATTTCAGCAGTGCATTACAACTTTATGATAAGACAAATCTTAAGACAATGTGTCAGAAGTTGCACGAGAAACTAAATCAGACAATCCATTTTTATTAAGATTTTTGCCTTTTGCCTTTCAATTAATTGCTGGAAGATTAATTGTTCAGTTAGAACCCTATGGATGTGATTATTTCTAAAATTTTATAGGCCTAGATAAAGATATTATTAGTAACAAAGCATTAAGCTACATTGTGCAAACCCACAAAGCAAGAAAAACAATGAAAACTAGATTTCAATGTCCCACCCTACCTACCTTATTCACCTTTCACCTATTGCTATGTTATACTATATAGGATAGTCCATTTAAGTTGGGACTAATTTTAAGACTCCATAGATCAGTTTATATCAAATCTTATGTTTTTTAACTTTGCAAAAATTTCAATAAGCTTTATTAGGTTGTTTAGCAGCAGTATCAAAGTTGTAAATGTTGAAAAGTATAACTATCAATGTATACTATGAATAGGCCTACCCTGGGTTTTTTGCCTAATACAAAGTGCAAAATTGCACCTGTGCATAATTTCAAAGTGCAATTTTTAGCTCTAAGTGCATTTTCTATTTTTTTTCTTATGTTAAGGCAATGCAAATGCCAGAATAACCACACCTAAACCACACCTACTTTTTCAATTTCAGGGTGCAATTTCAAAATTTAGGGTGCATACGCACACTTTGCACACAAAAAACCCAGGGCCTACCTGCCTTTTTATAGATCATACATAGAATATTATTGACTTAGGGCCTACTTTATTAGAAAATCCAGAAGGTCGGATTTTTCCAATAAGCGCTAGTGTATTCAGTACACCCCTGTGCGCCAATCAGCACTGCGCCTTAGTGCAGCCTTGCCAAGTCTGACCAAATTTCATGTGTAGCATCATACACTAGAATATTGGAGCTGAACAGGTGGCACTTAGGGCCTACTTTATTAGAAAATCCAGAAGGTCGGATTTTTCCCATAAGCGCTAGTGTATTCAGTACACCCCTGTGCGCCAATCAGCACTGCGCCTTAGTGCAGCCTTGCCAAGTCTCCAAATTTCATCAGCACGTCGACCACATGTGTCTGCATCAGCTCTGACTTCGTTGGTCACTAGCCTTCACCCAGGTGGAGCTTCTGGACCCTCAACAGGTGGCACCAGGTGACTATGGACACCCTGATGCGGATTTCTCTAGTTTATAGTCACCTGGTGTAATCTGTTGAAGATGCCGATGGCATCCGGGTGATGGCTGAATGTTTGACTGACTAGCTGAGGATGTCCTGCAGTTGATTTTTGCCCACTGTCGAGGCTTGATCAGCGAAACTAGAGAAATTCTTATCAGGCTGTCCATAGTCACTTGGTGTAATCTGTTGAAGGACCGACGGCGTCGGGATGATGACGGAATGCTTGAGAGACTAGCTGAGAATGTCTGGTGGTTGATTCTTGCCCACTGTCGAGGCCTGATTGGCGAAACTAGAGAAATCAGCATCAGGCTGTCCATAGTCACTTGGTGTAATCTGTTGAAGGAGCCGACGGCGTCAGGATGATGACGGAATGCTTGAGAGACTAGCTGAGAATGTCTGGCGGTTGATTCTTGCCCACTGTCGAGGCTTGTTCGCGAAACTAGAGAAATCCACATCAGGGTGTCCATAGTCACCTGGTGCCACCTGTTGAGGGTCCAGAAGCTCCACCTGGGTGAAGGCTAGTGACCAACGAAGTCAGAGCTGATGCAGACACATGTGGTCGATGTGCTGATGAAATTTGGAGACTTGGCAAGGCTGCACTAAGGCGCAGTGCTGATTGGCGCACAGGGGTGTACTGAATACACTAGCGCTTATGGGAAAAATCCAACCTTCTGGCAGAATCGTCATATATCTCGACGGTCCGGGGGCTGGCAACTTGATTCTTGTTTGAGAAGGTGTGCAACAAAAAGTTAGCCCGTGATCTTAAATTTTGTGGGCCTGCATTGCTCCATTCCAGCATAGCAAAAAAATTGTCAGGGGGGGGGGGAAATTCCCTGACAATTCGAATTTGTCAGGGAGGGGGGAAATTCCCCCCCCCTCTTGGTAGTTCTACTGTTAAGTAATAGGCAATTGTAAAGAAAAAATTGTATCATCTACAAAAGAAACATTTGACTGCTCTAAGTGCTTATGTATACATTTCTAGTTATATTAAGAAAGAGTAAGATGGGATATTATATTAACCTTCTTAATTAAAGACCAAACTATCAAATATTCATCTAAATATTCTCTAGTTAGAAATGTATCTATGCCCATAGATTGCTTGAATGTCTATTAGACAACAATATGTTTTAGCAAGATAAAGCATTAGCATATAACATTTTGATTTTTTATTATTTAATCTATTAGAACCCAGTGAAATAGACCCTAAGCATTCTGATATCTCCATTTATAAAATTTGGTCAAGTAGGCAAATAATAAACTTATAGTAGTTTTAGTGTCCTCATTTTTATTTAATGTTTTATATCAGATGGTGATTTTTCAAAGCAAAATAACAACAGAGCCTTATGCATAGAAAAAATATATTACTAGACAAACTAAGATAGGCTTAGTGTATCAATAAATAGAGTACTACAAGCTGTTGAAACCCGCAGATTTTGAACCCAGGGAATTCCAATACCTGGAACTACTTTTGCATGTATTCTGAAATCTAAGGCCATACACAAACAAAAACTTGTTAATAGTTAGTAGGATAGAGGTAGACATAAAAGGGAGCACATTCGTGTAAAATTAGGGTTTGAGACTTTGTTGGCTGGGGTACTGTGCAGAATGTCATGAAAAGTTCATGAAAAGAATTTGATGAAGTTCTGTTTCACGGAGACGATTTCGATGGCTTTGAGTTTCCCAAAGAGAATTTTGATAGATTTCTATTTTATGGAGAGAATTTTTATGGATGTCTGTTTGGCAGAGAGGACTTCAATGGCTGTCAGCTTCATGGAAAGGACTTTGATTTTGTTCTGACTTCTGTTTAATGAAGAGGCTTTTGATGGGGCTTTGTTCAACGGAGAGGACTTCAAAGTATTTCTGTTTGACAGAGAGGATTTTGATGGATTTGGCACCTTTAGTCAGTCAGAGAAAAGAGAGAAAAGAGAAGAGGGATGATAGGAAAGAGAGTAGATATGAAAGAGGAAAGATTAGAGATGACAGATGGGAGAGAAGAGGGGAGTAAAGCGGGAATGAAGAGGGAGAGAGAAGAGAAGAGAAGAGAGGAGATGAGAGGGGAGATATGAGATAGCAGAGGAAGACAGGCAAGATGAGAAGAGAGAAGAGAGGAGGGATAAGACTAAGAACGTACAGAGGAAATAGAAGAGAGGAAAGAATAGAGGAGAAATAAGAGTGAGATAAGGGAAGAAGGATGAGAAATGAGAGTAGAAGAGAGAGGAGAGAGAAGAGATGAGAAAAGAGGGGAGAAAAGAAGAGAGAGGGTAGAGTAGAGGAGAGACAATAGATATGAGGAGATATGAGAAAGGAGAGAAGAGGATGAGTTAAGAGGGGAGAGATAAGAGAAAAAAGAGGAGACAAAAAAGGGTATAGACGATAGACAAGGGAGAAGAGATAAATAGAGGAGTATGGGTAGAGATGAGATGAGAGACAGGAGAGAAAAGAGTCACAATAATAGCAAAGAGAGGAGAGAGGAGATATGAAAGATGTGAGAGTCTTTGAGCTATGGTCTTTAAAAGGTTTTGAAAAGAATTTGGAGACGATTTGGAAGATAGGGTTTAAGACATGGAATTTTAGTTGATAGATATTTCAGGAAATGGAATTCCAGTAATGGCAGTTCTTCCCCTTTCTCCTCCAAAGGAGGAGTTCCACATGTAAAATATAAAAAAATAATGCAAAACCTATAAAACAAATTTATTTTTTAATTAAAAAATATATAGTAAGGGAGTCCAGTGAGATTTTAATTTTTTTATTTGTCTTCTTTTTGATACCATGTAACAGACATTTGTTGTATGAGTAAAATGACACCTTACTTTTGAATTTTGGTCAAGTAATAAAAAAGTTATAACACTTATTGTGTTATATTTTTTGACACTTCCGTAATATGGCGTAATGCAATTTTCCCATACGCATAAGGCACTGTGATCATTTTTGCTGGCCTAAAAGAACTGATTTTCTGAGTTATAAATGATATAGCTTTTGAACTATTCAATAGATTTTCATTCCTTATATGTCAATTTTTAGCTTTTATCTTGTAGATTATTTTGCATTAGGCCCCCCCTAGTGCTTTGCAAAGTACAACTAATTAATTCCCAATTTTTTTTATTCTCAAAATAATATTAAGCCATTTATAGAATTTTAATCCTTACACCATAATTAAGCCACTTTTGTCCTTATATAGATCATCCAGATGTAAAACCAAGCCGATTCAGCTGGCTGGCAAGGGGCCCAGGCCCAGCCAATGTAAGCTGCAAAAATTCACATTCAAAACATTATTAAAAAAGTAGTACTAATTAGCTGATGAGGCATTTAGCCCTTATAAAACAGTTATAATTACTCCTGCCGTTTAGCCAAACATCGGTGCCATTACTGGAGTTGCGGGAAGAGCTGACAATGAGATCATTGTTTCGTCTTGTTTGTATGCCAGTTTAGATAATAAAACAGAAGAAAAAAACACCAAACACCATCGATGCATATTTGAAAAAAATTGCCCAACATTTTTTTATTTTAAATGGAAGTTTACATGCATTTTGGCTCTAACTTTGAATTAATATTGTGTAAATGCGGGAATACTATGCGAGTTTTCTATATTGGAAACAATATTGTAGCCTTTTACAAAGCATCATTTAAAAGTTCCATAGGTGCTTTTTCAAAGAACAAAAACTCAATAACAAAACTTTGCTGGCCCCTATAAGGGTGTATAAATTTTTTTTACTTTTCAAGTTTACTGTAGTTAAATATGTACATATTTTATAGTATATATAACCTTTTGTTATATTCCTTTAATTTTGCAATGGTTTTTAATTTTCTAGAAGCATATATTTTTTCCATTTTTCGGCTTCATTTTATAGATTTATGAAAAAATGCGGGAAGTTTGACCAAGTGTAACTTTTTTTGTACTTGCATGATTTAAACAGATAGACACTCACCAGAAAGAAAAAATTATCAGCTTTTTAGTTTATATTGTGACTTCTTTATACTGTTTATAGTTTTTATTTTATTCATTTTTAAACTTGATACCTTAAAACTAGTGGAATTTGCAGTTCATTCCACAATTTACTATTCTGCTACAGCTTCCCCTTTTATTGTGCTATCCTATTTCAATTCTGTTGCAGTTACCACATTTTAATTGATACCCTAAAATTATGGCATTGTCCTACATTTCTTGAATTAATTTTTTTTTACTAATTGTTCTTCTGTTTTAGGCTAGTGTAAATCATTGCATATGTTTGGGCTATTTCTATTTAGGCTAGGCCTATATCTAGGAATTCATCCAGCTGTTTCTATCGGCAACACAAACATCATATGTAAACCATAGACTAGGCCTAGGTGCCTAGTTAGGAAGAAATCAAGTAGATCAAGAAATTTGGCATAGGCCAGGCCCAGGCCTAGGCCTATATGAATAATTATGAATGTTGGCATACAAAATACAGAATAATCCATTAGTAAATTGTGCCATCATAGAGTTAGCATATGGTGAAGCTATTGATATGCAGATTGATATCATAATGCTAACTTTATTGTCCCTAAAAAACAACTTTTTATATTCTAAGTTGTGTCTACTACAAACAACAGGAAAAAGACTTAAAGGTACAAGTTACAGCAAAAATGGCAAAAAGTTGTCTATCATTCTATTAGGACTAAAACTGACTTTTTAAAGCTTTACTGCAAAAAGATTGTTGCCATTCTGGCTATGTTAGATTTGTCAATAGATAAAGGATAAAAAAGCAAAAAATAATATAGTATTATTATATATAGTTTGGCCTAAGCTAAATGAAATAGTTCTATAAAAATATTAATAAGAAAGCATCAAATTATTACAACAAATATTAAAATTTGATCAATTAGACAAATATTCAATTTAAAAAAGTGCTTTGAACTCTAAATTATAGAGATAAGATAAAGAGACATGAGATACTAAGCCTATATAGTTTTTAGGCAAAATGTTCATAGTGTCTAATAAGCAAATATATTATGAAAAAATAAAAAATTAAGATGTAAAAAGTTTTGTATATATGTTTAGATTTAAAAAATACTTAGGTCCTTGCTAAATTTTAATGTTAAAACCTTAGTTTGTATAGTTTTTTATTATTATATTTAATTGATTTTTTTACTATATCCTTTGCCAATAACATAACATAAGCTTTATGATTGTATATACAAATAAGGTCTTTTATTATAACAACTAAATTTCTAACAACTAAATTAATAACTTTGTTGTTACAAAGTTATTATAACAACTAAATACTTCTCCTACTAGCTATATAATGGGCCAAGAAATGTAGAAAAGTCAAAGAATGTGTTTTTGGGCCATAGCCCTCAAAAAGTCATACCCTAAGCTTGATTTAAGGCACTAGCATCAATCAAAAGCAAGTTAAAATATCTCACCATTCACCCTTGGCCAAGCTTATAGAGCCCCTGCGGCTGCAGGCTGTAGCTTGAGCAGCAGCACTTCATATAGTGGGTGAGGTCTAAGTTGTTGTTTGTGCAACAAGTCAGAAGGTTACATCAGGCGTACCCTTGTGTAGAGCATGGCATTGGTCTTGCTGCTTGGACTGCTGCACACTGAATGAGCAACAACTAGTTCCATGTGTAGAATCCAGCTGCCTCTCCAAGGTGTTTATGTCTGTCAAAGTCCAGGTCTCAGTGTTGTACAATAAGACATTTTCAATGGCTGCCTGAAACAGCTAAGCCTTAAGTCTGTTATCTAGGGCCTCAGAATGGAGTACAGAGTATACAGAACAACAGAGCAGCTTAAGTCAGTCCTTGTTGTCTCACCTAAGGCCAAATAGGGCATAGGCCAAAATAACTAAAATGGTGCATAATTATTTCATTTGCCATCTTTTTGTCTACTGGCAGACAAAATAACTAATTGAAAATAAGCAGTAAGAGTTTATTTATACTATACCATATCCCCCAGGATGTCTCAAAGCTGCAAGTTGAACTCGTTGTGTTGCCACATTTGCAAGTGATGTTAGTGATCCCCTATGTCATGCTCCCCAAGGGCATCAAGTGGCTGGTGGCACTCGTGCACTCCAGGTGCTACAGTTTGCAAACCAAGCGCAAGCTGACAGTGATGGACAGCTTGATGCCCAAGAGGTGCATGCCCTCGTGGCTACTCGGCAGACTGGTAAAGAAGGCGGCTGACTGTGGGGTGAGGGCAGAGTGCTGCCTGGCCACATCCCTGGGCTCCAAGAGGCTGGCAGACAGCGCCTGATGGCAGGCACAGAAAAGCAGCTCTTGTCAGGAGTAGGTGGCAGGGGGCCCGCAGGTTCTGTGCTGCTCAAGTGCTTTTGAGTTATAAAATATAACTATATATTATAAAGCCTGCCTTATCTTAAGCCAAGCCTTAACTGTTAGGAACAAATCCTGGATAACATTATATTAAAGTTTGTTGAGCTGATCGGCAAGAATGCTAAACACCCAATTTAGCATATGCTCACCATCAGCATTACCATGCAGAATATACTGTACACTCTAGACAATACTTGTTTAGCTTTAGATGCCTATAATCAGATAGATGACAGCAAAGACCAGAAAGTCTAGGAGTTGTGTTTCTTGAGGGAAGAGGTTCAGCAGAGCAATTTAAGCAATGTTTTAAAAGTCTCAATTTTGAAATGTACTAGTTGCTTATATAATATCATTCCTGAGGTACCAAAACATGAGTAAGCTTTCAAGTATTAAGCTCACCTCTTCATAGTCAATTTTAGTCTGTACTTTGCTATTTTAAAAAAATATTTCAACCTTCAATTTTAAGCTCATGCTTTTCAGCACATATTTTGGATGAAAATGACAAATAAAAGAGGCCAGGAGTTTGTTGACAACAGGCCCATTTTTGGTAAATTTTTTCTATCAAATGCACAGCATTTTTGCCCACCAGTTAATGCATTTTATTCCTTAAATCATTAACAGTTAATTTTTAGTATGATAGGATTACAGAATTAAGCCAATATTTTCAAAGATGTTGGTAATACACTTGTGTACGAGCGTATACCTATCTATTGCATGAGACAATGACAGTGGAAACCCAAGCGCTAACAAATGGAGACGATCAATCTCCACAGCAGCATGCTGAACCGCAGCCGCAGCAGCAGCAGCGAAAGCGGGACAAACAGAAGCGCAAGAAGGAGCGCAGAAAGCAGTCCAGGCAGCAGAGGCGACAGCAGCAGGGCGGTCAGCACGAGAAGCAGCAGGAAGGCAGCGGTTCCGATGGAGAGGACATCGAAGTGGAGTATGTTTTTGAAGATCCACCTGAGCTGACAGATGTCAAGTTTCGACATTTTAGAAAGATCTTCCAGGTGAGACAGTTTAATGGCTGTTATTTCGTTAGCAGCCATTTTCCATGACCCTTCACACCTGATCAGCCATTTCCCATCAGCCTCAACACCTGAGCAGCCATTTCCCATCAGCCTTGACACCTGAGCAGCCATTTCCCATCAGCCTTGACACCTGAGCAGCCATTTCCTATCAGCCTTAACACCTGAGCAGCCATTTCCCATTAGCCTTGACACCTTAGAGGCTTTCGATTTACCACAGAAATCGGAGCCTCCATTTACCGCAAGTATCGCCAGTAACGGTGCACCTTAATGCATCCGTGCTTATCGCAACCTGGCAGAATCATTTTAAAACTGAGGCTCTCCCTAATTAATCTTTCAAACTAACATTTCAAGGCTTTCAGACCCGTCAGCGAGGACTCGGCAGCTGCCTCCGCCTCGGTCAGCCAGGCCAAGCTCAGCGGCTCGGACACCAACGGTGCTCCTGATACTCTCTCTTCAGCCAATTCTCTGAGCAGCAACCTTGCTCTGCTGAAAGCTCGAGCAGCTGGCATGATGCAGCAAGATCAAGATGACGATGAGGATGAGATTGCGGCTGCTGCCAAACGCGAGGAGGAGGACGTGCAGAAGATGTCGAAACGGAAGCTGAAGAAGCTAACCCGAATGAGCGTTGCGGAGCTCAAGCAGAGCGTGGACCGGCCTGAAGTAGTTGAGATGCACGATGTCTGCTCCAAGGACCCCAAGCTGCTCTGCCTGCTCAAGGCTTACCGGAATGCCGTGGCCGTTCCTAGGCACTGGTGCGCTAAGCGCAAGTACCTACAGGGCAAGCGCGGCATAGAGAAGCCACCGTTCCAGCTGCCCGACTTCATCAAGGCCACGGGCATTATGGAGATGCGCGAGACTGGTCAAGAGAAAGACGACGCCAAGACTATGAAGCAGAAGATGCGGGAGCGAGTCCGCCCGAAAGTGGGCAAGATTGACATCGACTACCAGAAGCTGCACGACGCCTTCTTCAAATACCAGGTCAAGCCGCATCTCACCAGTGAGTTTTTGTCTCGCAACTATTCCTGTCTTTACTTCTGCAGTCCTTGGAGGGCAGAGCAGCTCACCCGTTGAATACTTTAGCGGGACAAGAATCGCTAGAGTCATTGCAAACAGCTCACCAGTGACTCTAGCGCTTTAGAGGCAACTCGGTAATTCTACAGCGACTCTGGCACGCCTCAGAGTACAGGGGGCCCGCAGGTTCTGTGCTGCTCAAGTGCTTTTGAGTTATAAAATATAACTATATAAAAAGCCCCTATCTTAAGCCTGCCTTAAACTGTTAGGAACAAATCCTGGATAACGTTATATTAAAGTTTGTTGAGCTGATCGGCAAGAATGCTAAACACCCAATTTAGCATATGCTCACCATCAGCATTACCATGCAGAATATACTGTACACTCTAGACAATACTTGTTTAGCTTTAGATGCCTATAATCAGATAGATGACAGCGAAGACCAGAAAGTCTAGGAGTTGTGTTTCTTGAAGGGAGAGGTTCAGCAGAGCAATTTAAGCAATGTTTTAAAAGTCTCAATTTTGAAATGTACTAGTTGCTTATATAATATCATTCCTGAGGTACCAAAATATGAGTAAGCTTTCAAGTATTAAGCTCACCTCTTCATAGTCAATTTTCGTCTGTACTTTGCTATTTTAAAAAAATATTTCAACCTTCAATTTTAAGCTCATGCTTTTCAGCACATATTTTGGATTTTGTATGTGTTGAAAATGACAAATAAAAGAGGCCAGGAGTTTGTTGACAACAGGCCCATTTTTGGTTAATTTTTTCTATCAAATGCACAGCATTTTTGCCCACCAGTTAATGCATTTTAAATCCTTAAATCATTAACATGTTTACTTTTTAGTTTCAAAGATTTGGTAATATTGTGTAAGCGTATGTTGGTATCTATGTAGAGCGTGACTGGAGACTGAAGTGGAAATGGCCAACGGAGACAATCTCCACAGCAGCATGCTGAACCGCAGCCGCAGCAGCAGCAGCGAAAGCGGGACAAACAGAAGCGCAAGAAGGAGCGCAGAAAGCAGTCCAGGCAGCAGAGGCGACAGCAGCAGGGCGGTCAGCACGAGAAGCAGCAGGAAGGCAGCGGTTCCGATGGAGAGGACATCGAAGTGGAGTATGTTTTTGAATCCATGACCTGACTGAAGATGTCAAGTTTCGACATTTTAGAAAGATCTTCCAGGTGAGACAGTTTTATGGCTGTTATTTCGTTAGCAGCCATTTTCCATGACCCTTGACACCTGAGCAGCCATTTCCCATCAGCCTCAACACCTGAGCAGCCATTTCCCACCAGCCATGACACCTGAGCAGTCATTTCCCATGACCCGTGACACCTAAGCAGCCATTTCCATGATCCTTGACACCTGAGCAGCCATTTCCCTCCAGCCTTGACACCTGAGCAGCCATTTCCTATCAGCCTTGACACCTGAGCAGCCATTTTCCATCAGCCTCAACACCTGAGCAGCCATTTCCCATCAGCCTCAACACCTGAGCAGCCATTTCCCATCAGCCTCAACACCTGAGCAGCCATTTCCCATCAGCCTCAACACCTGAGCAGCCATTTCCCACCAGCCATGACACCTGAGCAGTCATTTCCCATGACCCGTGACACCTAAGCAGCCATTTCCATGATCCTTGACACCTGAGCAGCCATTTCCCTCCAGCCTTGACACCTGAGCAGCCATTTCCTATCAGCCTTGACACCTGAGCAGCCATTTCCCATGACCCTTCCCACCTGAGCAGCCATTTCCCATCAGCCTTGACACCTGAGCAGCCATTTCCCATGACCCTTCACACCTGAGCAGCCATTTCCCATCAGCCTTGACACCTGAACAGCCATTTCCCATCAGCCTCAACACCTGAGCAGCCATTTCCTATCAGCCTTGACACCTAAGCAGCCGTTTCCCATCAGCCTTGACACCTGAGCAGCCATTTCCTATCAGCCTTGACACCTGAGCAGCCATTTCCCATCAGCCTTGACACCTGAGCAGCCATTTCCTATCAGCCTTGACACCTGAGCAGCCATTTCCCATCAGCCTTGACACCTGAGCAGCCATTTCCCATCAGCCTTGACACCTTAGAGGCTTTCGATTTACCACAGAAATCGGAGCCTCCATTTACCGCAAGTATCGCCAGTAACGGTGCACCTTAATGCATCCGTGCTTATCGCAACCTGGCAGAATCATTTGAAAACTGAGGCTCTCCCTAATTAATCTTTCAAACTAACATTTCAAGGCTTTCAGACCCGTCAGCGAGGACTCGGCAGCTGCCTCCGCCTCGGTCAGCCAGGCCAAGCTCAGCGGCTCGGACACCAACGGTGCTCCTGATACTCTCTCTTCAGCCAATTCTCTGAGCAACAACCTTGCTCTGCTGAAAGCTCGAGCAGCTGGCATGATGCAGCAAGATCAAGATGACGATGAGGATGAGATTGCGGCTGCTGCCAAACGCGAGGAGGAGGACGTGCAGAAGATGTCGAAACGGAAGCTGAAGAAGCTAACCCGAATGAACGTTGCGGAGCTCAAGCAGAGCGTGGACCGGCCTGAAGTAGTTGAGATGCACGATGTCTGCTCCAAGGACCCCAAGCTGCTCTGCCTGCTCAAGGCTTACCGGAATGCCGTGGCCGTTCCTAGGCACTGGTGCGCTAAGCGCAAGTACCTACAGGGCAAGCGCGGCATAGAGAAGCCACCGTTCCAGCTGCCCGACTTCATCAAGGCCACGGGCATTATGGAGATGCGCGAGACTGGTCAAGAGAAAGACGACGCCAAGACTATGAAGCAGAAGATGCGGGAGCGAGTCCGCCCGAAAGTGGGCAAGATTGACATCGACTACCAGAAGCTGCACGACGCCTTCTTCAAATACCAGGTCAAGCCGCATCTCACCAGTGAGTTTTTGTCTCGCAACTATTCCTGTCTTTACTTCTGCAGTCCTTGGAGGGCAGAGCAGCTCACCTGTTGAATACTTTAGCGGGACAAGAATCGCTAGAGTCATTGCAAACAGCTCACTAGTGACTCTAGCGCTTTAGAGGCAACTCGGTGATTCTACAGCGACTCTGGCACGCCTCAGATACAAGCCCAGAGACATTACAAAAGCGCCCCAGAGTCTTTTCAGACTCACAGACAAAAAACGCCCCAAATAGACTAGGCGACTCTTTGATAACTTTTTGGCGGAATCTAGAATCACTTCTTTCCTATTTTACTTCTATTGACTGCAACGACTCTGGGGCGTCGCAAGTGACTCTGGGACCGGAACGCTTCTTAGCCTAGCTACCGTTTTCATCGGAAAACCCCTGAGGGCCAATCCCCAAATCACGAGGAGAATACATGCCTGACAATTAAAAAGTCAGGGTCGCTTTACACCCTGTGTGAGCGTGTGGCAGTGTACATATCTCGTGTGCGTGCTCAGGGGTCAGCGGTTGTCGCCTTGAGTTGCGGCTTGTTGTCCACAGCCCTCAAATAACCATCTGGCAGTTATTGTAATCAATCCACTACCGTTTCTCTTTTTTATAGCCCACGGCGACTTGTACTACGAAGGTCGCGAGTTCGAGACCCGGCTGAGGGCGAAGAAGCCCGGCGCTCTATCTGACGAGCTCCGCACCGCGCTTGGCATGCCTGTCGGCCCCGGCAGCGACAGGTACCCGCCGCCCTGGCTCATCGCCATGCAGCGCTACGGCCCGCCGCCTGCGTTTCCCCGGCTGCGCATACCCGGCCTAAATGCTCCCATACCTGAAGGCTGCTCTTTTGGCTATCACGCAGGTTTGTACTTGTATTAATGACTGCGACTACTCTTCAATTGCATGTCTTGACTGTCTCTTGTGTTTCGGCACAAAATTTGGGCATGCTTATGTAACTGCTAAACTGTTGTAGTCTAGTGGTTAGAGCGTCGGACTGCGACTGGAAGGTCGGGGGTTCGATTCTCGGCCAACTCGGAACAATTTGTGTTTTTTTATCAAGACACTTAACTTTGCATTGCTTCAGTTCACCCAGCTGTAAAATGGGAGCCAGCATTAGCTGGGGTAATTGAGGGTTTGTGTGGCGACCCGATGCGCCGAGCAGTCATATGCAGCTGAACAGTCGTATGCAGCCTTCCAATGCGCCGCGCAATAGCTACGGCTGAGCTGTCGGTTGCACAATATATATTATTTATTATTGTTAATATACTAAATACTATTATAGTGTTATAAAGTTAAGAATCCAGCCAGTACTATATCAGGTCGCATCGATTAATCGGTAAATTTTTTTGCAAAATTTGCTATATATAAAAACAGCATTTCTCTTCAAAATTGGACCATTTTGGGTAAAATGCAACTATGATTAGGAAATAGAAAATTCAGCCGATCCACTTCCAGGCCACTGCTGCTGGCGTCATTAGGTGATCGCAGAATGCTCACTGCTCCCCCTATCCTTATTTCAGGCGGCTGGGGCAAGCCACCAGTTGATGCTCACGGCCGCCCAGTCTACGGCGATGTGTTCGGCTACGCCACCCAGCAGCAGCTGGCTGCCCCTGCCGAGACTCCCAGCCAGCCAGTTGAGAGGCGCCTGTGGGGCGAGCTGGAGTCCGAGTCCTCGGAGGAAGAAGAGGAAGACGACGACGATGACGATGATGAAGATGGCAACGAGGAGGCGGGCGATGACGAAGACGGCGCGGTCGCAGCGGCCCTGGCCGGAGCGGCCACCCAAGCGGCGCGCTGTCGTCGGCCACGCCGGCCGGGCTGGAGACGCCCGACATGATCGAGCTGCGGAAACAGCGAACCGCTGCCGCAGTGGAAGCTGCCATGGAAGGCGACGGCGAAGAGCCTCTGGCCTACCGTGTGTTGCCCGAGATGCAGACCAATGTTGGCGACGCATTCATGGGCAGTTCCAAGGTTTATGCTGTTGGCGGCGCCGCGAGCGGTCCAGGCGTTGCTTCTTCTGGCGCCGGCGGCGCTGCATCAACTGGCTCCAGGAAGCGGCCTCCTCCGCGCGCCGGTCAGCAGGAGCCAGCGCCGCAGGCTAGCGTATCTGCGGCTAAGAAGTACCAGAAGGACTACAAGTTCTAGTTCGCCTTCTATTTAGGGTTGCAGGCTTGTAAAATTCGATTAAACTGTCTGACTTTTCATACTGTATCTTCAAGACAATTTACATCATTGTGCTTAGCATTTGGGCAACTCATTAGGGCTTAGAAAGGCGTGTAATTTGGCCCGAATTCTGCAGTTGGAACATCTACCTACATTGATGGATACATAGGGGTCAATAAAAGGTCATTAAGCGTGTGGGTAAATACAACGCAAGTTGCCATACCTCACTTTACGTGCTGTTTTTTAATAAGATCAGATTGTGAAGTAACATTATCTAACAGGAGTTATAGTTAGCATACACAGGGTTCCGGAAAACATTCTCCGCTATACCTTAATATGTAATGGCAGTTCATTTGATGTTTAAATCTGTTTAAGAAACTCCTTACTAAGAACAAAAAAAGTTACTCTGAATGTACGAATAAGTGAATCTGGAGTAAAATTTCTTTGTATATGTTTAATTATCTTTATTAGCAAACCCATGCATCAGACCCCATGAATGGCAACTTAATTTTCGTGTTCACGCTGAATTTGCTGTTGCAAAACGCATTGTTTGTAGCAAGTGAATTATTTCTATAGCCGTCTCAACTGTCGATCTGACTGTTGCTTCAAAGGAAATAAAGCTTGTCATTAGTGTCGGCTATATGTTATTAAAGTTGCACTTATATACATATTACTCTGCATTTTTGTACTTCTGGTCCTTTCTGAATCAGTTAAGACAAAGTTCGAGTATACCAGGGGTCCGATCCATCAGCTGCTTTGTTGCCAAAGTATTGGCAGATGATTGCGAAGATTGATAGCTTACATAACTAACTAAAGCCACCCGAGGAATGTCAATTTGTCATTGATGAGATTATCAGTTGTTATTATAATCTAGCAACTCTGCGGGGTAGCAGACCATAGAAATATGCATTCCCGCATAAAAATGATTGGTCGCAAATCTCGTATTTCGTAAAACAATATTATCGCAATCAAAGGTGACTGACAGTAAAATCAAACTGATCGACTTCGGCCTTTCTGTGCAGCTGAATCATCGGTCAGCTACTATCAGCCTATACTTCAACGCCGAAGGGCACGCTGTACTTTCTGGCACAAAAATTATTGGTCGCAAATCTCGACTTTAAGACCAATATGCGACCAAGATGGTCATGCGATCATGTAATCGACCATTCCTGCGACCATGTCAGGCTTAGTTTTCTAACGACCATTCATCCTAACCCCTCCACCCTCTTATGAGCGACCATCTCCCGACCATTATAGCGACCATCCATCCTAACCCCTCCACCCTCTTATGAGCGACCATCTCCCGAACATTATAGCGACCATCCATCCTAACCCCTCCACCCTCTTATGAGCGGCCATCTCCTGACCATTATAGCGACCATCCATCCTAACTCCTCCTCCCTCTTATAAGCGACCATCTCCCGACCATTATAGCGACCATTCATCCTAACCCCTCCACCCTCTTATGAGCGACCATTTCCCGACCATTATAGCGACCATCCATCCTAACCCCTCCACCCTCTTATGAGCGACCATCTCCCGACCATTATAGCGACCATCCATCCTAACCCTCTCCACCCTCTTATGAGCGGCCATCTCCTGACCATTATAGCGACAATCCATCCTAACCCCCTCCACCCTCTTATGAGCGACCATCTCCCGACCATTATAGCGACCCTCCATCCTAACCCCTTCACCCTTTTATGAGCGGCCATCTCCCGACCATTATAGCGACCCTCAATCCTAACCCCCTCCACCCTTTTATGAGCGACCATCTCCCGACCATTATAGCCACCATCCATCCTAACCCTCTCCACCCTCTTATTAGCGGCCATCTCCCGACCATTATAGCGACCATCCATCCTAACCCCCTCCACCCTTTTATGAGCGACCATCTCCCGACCATTATAGCGACCATCCATCCTAACCCTCTCCACCCTCTTATGAGCGGCCATCTCCCGACCATTATAGCGACCATCCATCCTAACCCTCTCCACCCTCTTATGAGCGGCCATCTCCTGACCATTATAGCGACCATCCATCCTAACCCCTTCACCCTTTTATGAGCGACCATCTCCCGACCATTATAGCGACCATCCATCCTAACCCTCTCCACCCTCTTATGAGCGGCCATCTCCTGACCATTATAGCGACCATCCATCCTAACCCCTTCACCCTTTTATGAGCGACCATCTCCCGACCATTATAGCGACCATCCATCCTAACCCTCTCCACCCTCTTATGAGTGACTATCTCGCGACCATTATAGCGACCATCCATCCTAACCCTCTCCACCCTCTTATGAGCGACTATCACCCTCTTATGAGTGACCATCCATGCGACCATCTCCCGACCATTATAGCGACCATCCATCCTAACCCTCTCCACCCGCTTATGAGCGACTATCACCCTCTTATGAGTGACCATTCATGCGACCATCTCCCGACCATTATAGCGACCATCCATCCTAACCCTCTCCACCTTCTTATGAGCAACCATAGCCCTCTTATGAGTGACCATTCATGCGACCATCTCCCGACCATTATAGCGACCATCCATCCTAACCCTCTCCACCCTCTTATGGCTGCAATCTGCTCTGTTGTCGAGCGACCGGGCCTGAAGCCACTTTGGAGGCTCAGGATCATTTGGTTGAGGCCAGGCAGCAGCCGATTACGCAGTATAGCATTGAGCAGCTTAGCCAGAGTGCATTCCAGAGCGATGCCGCGTTGGTTGTCCAGACTGGTGGATGCGCCCTTCTTGGGGATGGAGACGATCTTAGAGGTGCGCCAGCTGTCAGCAGCAGTAGCACCTGGGTTGCCTCCAAGCGGACAGTGCTTGTTGAGCACAGCTGTGATGTCCTGTGTCAGCTCTGGCAGCTTGAGCACCCTGGGTGGAATGCCATCTACTCCGGCGGCAGCGTCGGGGCGCATGGTTCTGAGCGCTCGGTTCACCTCGTAGGCAGTCAGCGGGCCGGAGTTAAAAGCCGAGGGCTCGGCCGGGGTAAAGTTTTCGATCGGTAGCAAATCAGCAGAGGGTGGTGAGGCGTTGAGCACATTGTGGTAGTGAGTGGCCAGCAGGGCTTTGCGATGGTGTATAGACTCAGCACCTACAGCGGCATTGGGCCTCTGCTTCCTGTCAGTCAGGCGGTTGATGGCGCGCCAGGCCGCTGTGTGCCGGCAGTTGTCTGTTGCTAGTTGAATCTCAGCAACAGCCTCCTGGACAAAGGCTTCGGTCCTCCGGGCATGCGTGTCGCGAAGATGGGCCCGGGCTGTTTCAGCCTGCTCACTGTCTTGGCCAAAGACTGCGGTTGTTCTTTGCACGTCGCGCCTAGCGATGGAGATCTCCTCGTTGGAGTCTCAGGCGGCTTTTGGCTGGTGCGGTGTTCGTTTTGGTAGGGTCGAGGCAGCTTTCTCAACAGCTCTGGTGAAGGCGTCCGCCGATTCATTCAGGGCCGGAGTAGCATTTTGCAGCTTTTCAATGAACGCACTGCGCGTGTCTGGGTTTCTCAGATCTGCCCAGAGGGGGTGCGGTGGGCCAGCCTTGAACTTTTTCCAACGGCAGTCGATGTCGCAGGCCAGCAGAGAATGGTCGGACCTCACGCAGCTGGGGCGGATATTGACCACTTTGCGCAGTCGAGACCTGATTGCCGTTGGGCACAAAATCCAGTCCAGCCTGGTGGTCCGTCCATTTGGGCCGAAGAAGGTGGGTAGCTTGTTGTACTGCTGCCGCATGACACCATTGGCTGCAATCAGGTCTTGAGAGTGAATGAAAGTTGACAGGTAGTCCGAGTTGGTGTTGGTGGAGCCGCAGTTGTTCTTCACTAGACGGCCGTCAGGGGACAGTGGCGCGTTGAAGTCTCCAGCCACAAAAAGCAGGTCGCGATCAGGGACCGAGTTGATGACGAAGTGGCTTCAGAGTCGTCGAGCAGTCGTCGAGGCCTGTAAAACTCACCAAAGAGCTGTGTCAATTGTCTTTGTGGACTTCCGCAAAGCTTTTGACTCAGTGTGCCGGCGCGCGATCGCGTGGCTGCTCGAACACTATGGCGTTCCTCCGGCTCTTATCGTTGCAGTGATGGACCTCTACAACAACAGCAAAGCCTTTGTCCAAACCAGCGATGGCCCAACTGAGGACTTCTGCACCAGCTCTGGAGTCCTCCAAGGTGACACGTTGGCTCCACTGCTCTTCATCCTTGTCGTCGACTACGTGCTGCGCCGAAGCCTCACAGAGGAGGACAGCTACCTGCTGGCGTCACGCCGGAGCTCCCGCCGCGGTGCTGCCCCTCTGCCCGCCCTCGCGTACGCCGACGACATCGCCCTGCTGTGCCACAGTCTGACTGCCGCCCAGAGAGCGCTCTCGAGACTCTATGAGGAGAGCGCCCGAGTCGGACTGCAAATCAACGCACGCAAGACGGAAGTGCTGCACGTGGGCACCGATGCAGCACCAATCCTGACCCTACCAGATGGACAAGTCATTTCAGCCTGCAGAGACTTCCGGTACCTGGGCTCCCTCGTGATGAGCCCTGACTCCATCATCGCCGACCGGAGGTCACAGGCCTGGCGCGCGGCTCATCTCCTCAGGGAGGTCTTCAGCTCAGCTGCCAACGACGACCTGAAGATGCGCCTGTTCCGCGCTGCCGTAGAGCCAATCTTCCTGTACGGACTGGAGGCAGTGCCAACGACCGACTCGAGGTCCCGAGCCCTGGACGCTGCCTACCGATCGCTGCTGCGGTTCGCCCTTGGCATCCATTATCCAGAGCGGCTGCCGACGGACCAGCTGATGGCGAGAGCCCGTGTGCCTCAGCTCAGTGCCACTCTCCAGCGGCGCCGGCTAATGCTCGTCGGCCACTGCCTCCGCAGCTACGGCAGAGGGGAGCAAAACCCGCTGGCGCTAACCCTGCTGCATCAGCCAACCGAGCGTCTCCGACGGGGCCAAGGCCGGACCGCCACGCTGACCGCCACGCTTGAGTCTGACCTTCAAGCCATTAACCTGACCCCACAATCTGCCACAAACTGTCCTTCTCGTCTCTTCTGCGAGCGCGTGCGCGCAAGACGCCCACCATAATATATTTGCGTCCTTATATATATATATATATATATATATATATACCCTCTTATGAGCGACTATCTATGCGACCATCTCCCAGCCATTATAGCGACCATCCATCCTAACCCTCTTATAAGCGACCATCCATCCTAACCATCTTATGAGCGACCATCCATGATGCGACCATCTCCCAACCATTATAGCGACCATCCATCCTAACCCTCTCCACCCTCTTATGAGTGACTATCTCGCGACCATTATAGCGACCATCCATCCTAACCCTCTCCACCCTCTTATGAGCGACTATCACCCTCTTATGAGTGACCATCCATGCGACCATCTCCCGACCATTATAGCGACCATCCATCCTAACCCTCTCCACCCGCTTATGAGCGACTATCACCCTCTTATGAGTGACCATTCATGCGACCATCTCCCGACCATTATAGCGACCATCCATCCTAACCCTCTCCACCTTCTTATGAGCAACCATAGCCCTCTTATGAGTGACCATTCATGCGACCATCTCCCGACCATTATAGCGACCATCCATCCTAACCCTCTCCACCCTCTTATGGCTGCAATCTGCTCTGTTGTCGAGCGACCGGGCCTGAAGCCACTTTGGAGGCTCAGGATCATTTGGTTGAGGCCAGGCAGCAGCCGATTACGCAGTATAGCATTGAGCAGCTTAGCCAGAGTGCATTCCAGAGCGATGCCGCGTTGGTTGTCCAGACTGGTGGATGCGCCCTTCTTGGGGATGGAGACGATCTTAGAGGTGCGCCAGCTGTCAGCAGCAGTAGCACCTGGGTTGCCTCCAAGCGGACAGTGCTTGTTGAGCACAGCTGTGATGTCCTGTGTCAGCTCTGGCAGCTTGAGCACCCTGGGTGGAATGCCATCTACTCCGGCGGCAGCGTCGGGGCGCATGGTTCTGAGCGCTCGGTTCACCTCGTAGGCAGTCAGCGGGCCGGAGTTAAAAGCCGAGGGCTCGGCCGGGGTAAAGTTTTCGATCGGTAGCAAATCAGCAGAGGGTGGTGAGGCGTTGAGCACATTGTGGTAGTGAGTGGCCAGCAGGGCTTTGCGATGGTGTATAGACTCAGCACCTACAGCGGCATTGGGCCTCTGCTTCCTGTCAGTCAGGCGGTTGATGGCGCGCCAGGCCGCTGTGTGCCGGCAGTTGTCTGTTGCTAGTTGAATCTCAGCAACAGCCTCCTGGACAAAGGCTTCGGTCCTCCGGGCATGCGTGTCGCGAAGATGGGCCCGGGCTGTTTCAGCCTGCTCACTGTCTTGGCCAAAGACTGCGGTTGTTCTTTGCACGTCGCGCCTAGCGATGGAGATCTCCTCGTTGGAGTCTCAGGCGGCTTTTGGCTGGTGCGGTGTTCGTTTTGGTAGGGTCGAGGCAGCTTTCTCAACAGCTCTGGTGAAGGCGTCCGCCGATTCATTCAGGGCCGGAGTAGCATTTTGCAGCTTTTCAATGAACGCACTGCGCGTGTCTGGGTTTCTCAGATCTGCCCAGAGGGGGTGCGGTGGGCCAGCCTTGAACTTTTTCCAACGGCAGTCGATGTCGCAGGCCAGCAGAGAATGGTCGGACCTCACGCAGCTGGGGCGGATATTGACCACTTTGCGCAGTCGAGACCTGATTGCCGTTGGGCACAAAATCCAGTCCAGCCTGGTGGTCCGTCCATTTGGGCCGAAGAAGGTGGGTAGCTTGTTGTACTGCTGCCGCATGACACCATTGGCTGCAATCAGGTCTTGAGAGTGAATGAAAGTTGACAGGTAGTCCGAGTTGGTGTTGGTGGAGCCGCAGTTGTTCTTCACTAGACGGCCGTCAGGGGACAGTGGCGCGTTGAAGTCTCCAGCCACAAAAAGCAGGTCGCGATCAGGGACCGAGTTGATGACGAAGTGGCTTCAGAGTCGTCGAGCAGTCGTCGAGGCCTGTAAAACTCACCAAAGAGCTGTGTCAATTGTCTTTGTGGACTTCCGCAAAGCTTTTGACTCAGTGTGCCGGCGCGCGATCGCGTGGCTGCTCGAACACTATGGCGTTCCTCCGGCTCTTATCGTTGCAGTGATGGACCTCTACAACAACAGCAAAGCCTTTGTCCAAACCAGCGATGGCCCAACTGAGGACTTCTGCACCAGCTCTGGAGTCCTCCAAGGTGACACGTTGGCTCCACTGCTCTTCATCCTTGTCGTCGACTACGTGCTGCGCCGAAGCCTCACAGAGGAGGACAGCTACCTGCTGGCGTCACGCCGGAGCTCCCGCCGCGGTGCTGCCCCTCTGCCCGCCCTCGCGTACGCCGACGACATCGCCCTGCTGTGCCACAGTCTGACTGCCGCCCAGAGAGCGCTCTCGAGACTCTATGAGGAGAGCGCCCGAGTCGGACTGCAAATCAACGCACGCAAGACGGAAGTGCTGCACGTGGGCACCGATGCAGCACCAATCCTGACCCTACCAGATGGACAAGTCATTTCAGCCTGCAGAGACTTCCGGTACCTGGGCTCCCTCGTGATGAGCCCTGACTCCATCATCGCCGACCGGAGGTCACAGGCCTGGCGCGCGGCTCATCTCCTCAGGGAGGTCTTCAGCTCAGCTGCCAACGACGACCTGAAGATGCGCCTGTTCCGCGCTGCCGTAGAGCCAATCTTCCTGTACGGACTGGAGGCAGTGCCAACGACCGACTCGAGGTCCCGAGCCCTGGACGCTGCCTACCGATCGCTGCTGCGGTTCGCCCTTGGCATCCATTATCCAGAGCGGCTGCCGACGGACCAGCTGATGGCGAGAGCCCGTGTGCCTCAGCTCAGTGCCACTCTCCAGCGGCGCCGGCTAATGCTCGTCGGCCACTGCCTCCGCAGCTACGGCAGAGGGGAGCAAAACCCGCTGGCGCTAACCCTGCTGCATCAGCCAACCGAGCGTCTCCGACGGGGCCAAGGCCGGACCGCCACGCTGACCGCCACGCTTGAGTCTGACCTTCAAGCCATTAACCTGACCCCACAATCTGCCACAAACTGTCCTTCTCGTCTCTTCTGCGAGCGCGTGCGCGCAAGACGCCCACCATAATATATTTGCGTCCTTATATATATATATATATATATATATATACCCTCTTATGAGCGACTATCTATGCGACCATCTCCCAGCCATTATAGCGACCATCCATCCTAACCCTCTTATAAGCGACCATCCATCCTAACCATCTTATGAGCGACCATCCATGATGCGACCATCTCCCAACCATTATAGCGACCATCCATCCTAACCCTCTCCACCCTCTTATGAGCGACCATCCATGTGACCATCTCCCGACCATTATAGCGACAGGGAGGATGGTCGCTATATGATGTCACAGCGTGACAGGTCAATGGTCGCTGAAGGATGGTCGCTGAAGGATGGTCGCTCATCCATTTAGCGACCGATTTTTATGCGGAATTTTTATGGCTGAACATTTGAAAGATCGAGATTTTTCTACTTAAAGTAGTTCAAAATATATCCTCCTTGCCAGCAGATTTTCTTGTTTAGACAGCACCCGAGAAAGGGATTTAAACATCGTTTTGTAGAGTACGTTCGAAATTTCTCCTGTAAGGGTTAGCTAGTTTCTTCAGTTGTACTAATAGGCTGAAGCTTTCTGTACAATACTTTATCGTGTTTACCCCAGAGTTTGCAATATCCAGCTCTGTTCAGCGCTTTAAGTAAATTTACTAAGTGCCAGGACATACATTTTTGTATGAAATATGCATGCAAGCACGATAGCGTTTCCAGCAGAGTTTATGCTATCTCTGGGTAGTGACACAGTGCATGTACATGCGTAACTACATGTGTTTTGAACTGTTCGCTGATTTCACATTCTGCTATAAAGAAATTCAAACATTTTATGATTCTTTAAGAACTTTTCATGCAACCGCAGGCTTATATGTAACACAGCAGACATGTACATCTACATGTAGCACTGCTGCGCATGGATCCACGGTAGGCCTCTCTGACCGTGGAAGCAATCTTATTTGTACGAGTATCTGTATATCAGAGTGAAAACCCAAGCCTATTTTCCTGCCTCAGACACCTCCGGTTAAACTAATAAACGGTTTAAATTAAGCTGCTGTTGGTAACAATGTCTTCGTTAACAAATCACCAAGACTCGATCGATATGAACAGTCAGTCAATCCAGGTAGATCTGAAATGTGACTTTCTCAATAACATGTACGGATATATGTGTATCAGTGAATTCTAAAAGGTTCCATTTAAGATTTGACTATTAGTATTAAATTTATGTTATTGCATTAACCGTGAAGTTGTATCGGATCCTATTCTTTCTTTACTTACATGCTGATGCAGTGTTGATGTACTGCAAGCAAATATTGATGTATAGTATATGAAACATGTAAAGAGTAGTTGCACTGCTAAACAGATTGGTTTCTAAATTTCCAAATGAGATGGCCGTACATCGCACGCGCGCAAGGTTCTGCATGAACATGCACATGCACTTTGCTGCATTCTCTAAAATAATAGCTCGAGGTATTATGGCAATTTTCGAGTAATACAGAATACTTGCCTGTTTCACAGCAAATCGCTCGACTAGCTTTTCAAGGCGACTTCGACCAGATTCGCTCACTGGCCTCGCCTGAACTGGTGACGTGTAAAGACCAAAATGGTCGGACAGTTCTCATGCTGACTGCTGACACCGAATTCCCAAGCCCCTGGCAGTCGGCAAAGTGCATCGAGTACTTGCTACACCTCGGCGCCGACCCGTTCGAGACCACAGCAGGTGGCGACACGGCTGCTCATTTTGCGGCCAGGCGGGACAATGTGCGGCTGCTGGCACTGCTGCCGTTCGACACGAAGTGGCTTCAAAATGTGGAGGGCGGCTCACCTCTGACGGAGGCGATCAGGAGCGGAAGCTGGCGGTGCGCGAAGCATCTCCTGCACCTGCTGCGCCTGCGAGATCGAAGCAGTGATAAGAAAAAGATACTCAACGCTGAGAGCAGGAGCATTTTGAGTCCCGCTCGGAAGGAGGGCAGATCTGGTTTTGCTGAAATCATTGAACGGTAAGAGGATGGACTAAAACATTTTTTCATTGCCAATTGTCCCAATACCTAGAGAACTTGGTTTGTTTTTGTTTCAGTGAAACTCGCTTGGTTACATCTGGATACCTCACCCTGACCGTCACTGGTCTCACGGAGATGGTGAGACACTTTTTCATATTTATTCCAGCCTACGTAATATGTTTGCAAGTTGAAGTTGGGTTTGCAACGTCTTTGACTGTCAGGAATAGTAGACGACTTATGGTGGATGAGTGGAATGAGTAGAACGGCTTTCTAGGAAATCTCGTTTTTCAGAAAGCTCGTTATTTAGGGGCTGGTTTGAGCTGCGCGAAAAAGACTACGGAGTTTTAAAAATCCAATGTCAACACAAATACGAGCAGATTAAAAAGCTATCTTTTAGTGCATGCCGACATGCATACATACCTCATACATGCATTTTTCCTATTATTCGATAAATATGTTCCGAACCAAAAATTTCCAAAATAACAAAGAAGCTTTGATTTAATTTCTTCTTACTGTTAAGCAATATTGTTGTCAAAATTTTCAGGAAAAATTGGACTCAGCATCTTTCATTTTAATAAAACTTCACGCTAGTTTTGCTAGTAAAAAGACACAAGTGTACGTACTGTAGTTCTTTACAGTTCTTAATGCATAAGATGCGTTTATTATAATTGAATTGATAAAGAATAACTAAACGAGGAACCAAATAAAAGGCCACTGAGGTCATTTTTAGACTACTTGGTTTTATACGCACGTATTTCAGCATATGCACAAAACTATAAAAAATTATACATCTAGATAAATTGCTAATTCCTGCAAATAAAGCTTTGTAGGAATCCATTGAGCAATCAGACATGAATGTTATATTGAAGTACTAATTAAACAATGAGCATTCGAACTGTCAATAAAAAGCTATCACTATTTTTGAGCCGAAAAAAGAGAACTCCTCGTCGGTTTTAATGTATTTCCCGTCATGGCCATTCCACGCTCGTGAAGGGACAAATTTCTGTTATCATGCGATTCACTGCTGCCATCGCCGCTCACCGATCCGCAGGAAAAGGCACTGCGAAGGACTTTGATATGCGCAGCGATGAGGGGCGATGTGGAAGAGTTCCAAAGGCTGGCAAGCTGCAGCAACTGCGACATTCCATCCAGCACTGGCTCCACGGTGCTGATGGATTTTGTGGAAGTGTGCGACACCGGTAGCGACCCAGAACTCCATGCAAGCATCCGCCAGCGACTCATTGAACTCTCGGATGTCACAGCGGTCGATGTGCTGGGCAACTCGTGCCTGCACAAGGCTGCTGCTGATCTGGGCTCGCCAGCCGACTGCGAGGCTCTGATAGCGGCTGGGGCCTCTGTCAACAGCCTGAACAGCCTGCACCAGACCCCGCTGATGCTCGCAGTGAGGCGGCCGCAGGTTGTGGAGCAGCTGCTGCGGCTCGGAGCCGACTGGACGCGGCAGAACTGCTACGGCGATGATGCGCTGGATTTGGCTGACGGACTCGGGTGCCGCGAGACCAGCGCTCTGCTCTCCAGGTGGCCTGCTGAAACTCTTCAATTTCATTTACCTCATTCAACCCCTATTACTACGGTCAGTTTAGTTTTTCCCAGCGGCAGTATTCCCCCACCGAGATTTCCCCACTGAGATTTTTTAGACTAGCTTCCTCCCACTATTTTCCTGATTCGTCTTTACTGCCCAAGGTTTTGCAGCTGCGATTTTCCAAATGGCTCCCCACTGAGCGTTTTTTTAAAGCTGTCCAAAGCGCTAAATCTGGCAATAAATCGCAGTATGGCTTCCTACACAATCACGAGATGAACTACATATGTAACTAGTCTCGTGACGAATGCGAACTTTTGCATGAAAATTCACAACGAGCTTTTTCTTGCGGGAAAACCCTGCGGGAAAAACCTGCGGGAAAACCTGCGGGAAAACCCTGCGGGAAAACCCTGCGGGAAAACCCTGCGGGAAAACCCTGCGGGAAAACCCTGCGGGAAAACCCTGCGGGAAAACCCTGCGGGAAAACCCTGCGGGAAAACCCTGCGGGAAAACCCTGCGGGAAAACCCTGCGGGAAAACCCTGCGGGAAAACCCTGCGGGAAAACCCTGCGGGAAAACCCTGCGGGAAAACCCTGCGGGAAAACCCTGCGGGAAAACCCTGCGGGAAAACCCTGCGGGAAAACCCTGCGGGAAAACCCTGCGGGAAAACCCTGCGGGAAAACCCTGCGGGAAAACCCTGCGGGAAAACCCTGCGGGAAAACCCTGCGGGAAAACCCTGCGGGAAAACCCTGCGGGAAAACCCTGCGGGAAAACCCTGCGGGAAAACCCTGCGGGAAAACCCTGCGGGAAAACCCTGCGGGAAAACCCTGCGGGAAAACCCTGCGGGAAAACCCTGCGGGAAAACCCTGCGGGAAAACCCTGCGGGAAAACCCTGCGGGAAAACCCTGCAGGAAAACCCTGCGGGAAAACCCTGCAGGAAAACCCTGCGGGAAAACCCTTCGATCGAAAACCCTGCGGAAAAACCCTGCGGGAAAACCCTTCGATTGAAAACCCTGCGGAAAAACCCTGCGGGAAAACCCTGCGGGAAAACCCTGCGGGAAAACCCTGCGGAAGAACCCTGCGGGAAAACCCTTTGATTGAAAACCCTGCGGAAGAACCCTGCGGGAAAACCCTTCGATTAAAAACCCTGCGGAAAAACCCTGCGGGAAAACCCTTCGATTGAAAACCCTGCGGGAAGATCCAGTGCTTTTGCAACTACGTACAGGCAGCTTCATATTATCCCATATATGCTTAGCTGCAATTTCAGTGACAGAAACCGAAACTTCTCCGTTCTTTCAGCTATCTGACTCGGCGCTCGCTTCAACTCCCAATTTTTACTACGGCATCGTATAGGAATTTTTTTGAAGAACGAATTGAGCTATCGTAAGTTACACTTGGATTTACTAAAGGCATTAAAAATACAGTTTTTTCCTACAATAACAGTAAAATAACTGTTCGTAGAACAAGTACGCGCAGTCGCAGTAACCAAAGTATATACATACAAGCATATATTGTCCCTAAATCATGGCTTCAGATCTCTATGCTCACCATTCCTCAAGACCTGGACATGCATTCGTCTGCTGGGCAGGGGCGGAATTGGCGAAGTTCACGAGGTAGAGACAGACCGAGGGGTGAAGTGCGCAGTCAAGACCATCAAACTGCCCATGCAAGGAGGGAACGCACAAAGCGATCTGATATCCAATATCGACACCATTGTGCAGGGCGAGCGGAATCTCTGCTTTCTCAGGCACCGGAATATTGTCAAGTTCATCGAGATCTGCCACTCGGAACCCTTCACGGTCGTGCTATTCATGGAGCTCTTAGACGGTCAGTCTCTGACAGACTTCATTAATGGTAAACCGCTGGACGAACTATTTATTCAACGCTTCACGGGTCAGGTAAAGTGCTTTGAATGCCCATATTTTATGTTATTTTTCTTTGAAATCCGAATTCCAAATTCAGAATTCAAGATTACGTAGATATGCTTCTTATCCAAGCTGCAAACTTCATTGTGTCCGCAATGAGTCTTAAAGAGTGAGATGAACTAATGTCAATAAATACGTAACAAAACTATTTATCCAATGGAAAGTTAGACGTATCCAATACGTTATTATTAGGTCGTAGTTCTACGAGTAAAATTAATAGTAAATAAATAGTGTTTCTATTAATATTTATTATTGATTCACCATTTTTTCGAAACAAGCTTCTTGGAGGATCATAAATGAAACGTCTCATGGGCGTTTCTACGATTACAAAAAAGTTTTGAAGACGTCTAGTCTATCCGATTCGAAATTTCGTTATACGGAAGAGCACTAATCACCGAAAAGTCTCTCATGCACTTTGTCTTCTCTTTCTGCTTCTACGAACTAATATTTCTCTGCCTGCAAACATGGTGAATAACCCACGGCTTGTTCCAAACAGATTTGCAGTGCTCTCAGCTACATGCACAGCAGAAAGCCACCGGTGCTGCACAGAGACATCAATTGCAACAATATCATCGTACTCAGAGGGGACAGTGAAATCAAACTGATCGACTTCGGCCTTTCTGTGCAGCTGAACCGGTCGGTCAGCCACGTATCAGCCTATACTCCAACTCCGAAGGGCACGCTGTACTTTCTGGCACCCGAGCTGTTGGGAGCAGATGAATCGGACACTGTGAAATACAGCCCAGAGTCAGACGTCTGGGCGATGGGCTGCACAGTTTATCAAATGGTTACAGGCACTTTGCCACACGGCCATTGCTCGAATATGCTGGCCCTGGCCAACTGCCTGAGCTTACAGGGTGCCCCAAAGCTGACTCGTCCAGTCAGCAGGAAGCTGGTTAATTTCTATGCAGACTGCGTTGCCCAAAACCGCAGACTGAGAAAGTCAGCTGCAGAATTGCTGCGGCACGAGTTTCTGCTCAATACGTAAGCAGATCAGATTTTGGTGAACTTGCTTTAATAGAGCTAGTTGATACTAGAAACTCCAAATCTACCTTAGATGATTCAAATCAAATCAATATCTTGAAAGTACTCGTACAAATTCATCGAACATTGAATGCGTGCTGACACTCAGGTAAACAAGCATTTTATGAAAATTGATGTAGATTTGCCTTGCCTACTCTTGCAGCGAACCTGATACCTCACCTGTCGCAGCTGAGGATGCTGAGAACCAGCCAGCAGCGCTGCGTGTGGAGCCGGTTTATGGAGCAGCTCCACCGCAGGGTGCCTGCCTGCTGTTCTGCATCGGCGGTGACGAGCCAAGTCTGCTCGCGGACGTCAGTCTGGCGCAAACTGTCTTCGCTAGACTGAGATTCACCGTCAAAGTTTCTATGGACCCCACGTGCGACGAGCTGGTTGACGCGCTCAACCAGACTGCCTTCAGCCAGGAGCTCTCGGATCACCAATGCTTCGTGTGCTGCGTTCTAGCAGCCAAAGCTGGCACCGATGGCGCGATCTGCACCAGCGACGGCGAGCAGCTGGAGCTCGGGGACATCATCGGCAGGTTCAAGCCAAACCAGTGTCGCGGTCTGCGGGGCAAGCCGAAGCTCTTCTTCTTTCACACCCTGGCGAATTTAGCAGGCTCAACGGCCGAGAATATTCAAATGAAGGACGCGGACTTCTTGGTTGTCAGCTACAGCGGAACTCGAAGGCCTTCGCCGATGCAGGAGATGCTCTCACTAATTGACAAGCGACACACCGAGTGCAGCATTGCTGAGCTGGTTGGTATGACAGCCACGGCAGAAGACAGCAACCTGAAGTTTGTTTCGACGCTATCTAAGCCGCTTTTTCTCAACCCAACAGTTGCTTCTGGCTGATTTTATTTAGCAAGTGCACATTCAGTAACGCTATTTAAAGTAATTAAAGTAATTAATTCACTCCTTGAGTTGAGTAGATGATTTGTTGTATCGTGTACTTTAGTCGCATACAAATCTACGAGATCTCCGTTCATTTTTGTCACTGCAAATACGAGCGTACCAAGTAATGACAATACTAGCTCGTTTCTATGAATTAATTTTGTTATAACCTTTCAGACCTCCTCGCATAGCGGAGAATTGTCTTGGTAGCTGTTTTGGTGCCCGAGCTGTAGGGCACTGATTAAGCTGCTTTTTTAGATCCCACAACGCTGCTTGTTTACTAAGTCTGATTAGGGCTGTAGAGCGTCAAGGTTGGTTGTGACGCTTTACTTTTCTCTAATGACTTTAAATTCTGTAATTTACTACTACTATCACGAAGTTATTGCTCAACTTGTCTCACTGCCAATACGGCTTTCCTCTTTCTCTCTAATGACTAACCCGACTGAACTAGGAAATTTTTGGAATGATTCTTACCCAATGATTGTACAGTTGAGATCGACATCTAGCAAGAGAACCAGAGCGTCCAAGATCCCAAAGTTGGGGAAATTCGTAGCGTATTTATATGGCAGAGTGCGGAAGGTGGGAAGGGTGTGTGTGGGGCAGTCAAAGTATAGTTAAAACAAAATCACTCATTTAAACAAAGTATTATTTATCCAAGCAAAATTTACCTAAAGTAAATGGCGGTAATTCAAACATATGGTAAAGTACGACCTGTCTCACTACAACGTAAACTTCTATTTAAAAAAGATGTTCCTCAACCGGATTTCTGTGTATGTAAAGCACATACGGAGAACACATGTATGAGGTAATAAACGCTATTATAATCTCTATTACGCATCTAGCAGTACTTACATGCATACACACAGTTTTGATTTACGATGCACTTACTCACGTATACGCTTATTTTATGATTTTTCAACATTATGCTTTTGTGCCTAGTAGAAATGTGTCGGGAAAAGTGTCCATAGTCACTATAACAATGTACGAAGTATCAGAACTGAGCTTCATGATTTCCTGATGTTCGGCATGTAAAATTTTTAGCTGCATGTAAAATGCTTCGTTCATCCCTTGCTCCTCAATTTCTACTTGCGATGTGAGCATTGTGTCAAATGATTGCTGCGCGCTTGAAATTATTTTTTCTGATTCTATTTTCATTGGTTTTCATTTTGCTGTTGCACTACCTACGGTCCTACGGTGTCTCAAGTTGGACACATCTGCTGTGTACATCAACTGTATCATTTTTGAAGACATGCAATTCTAAAATTTATGAGTTTGTTCGAGCCGCCGACGGGATTCTTATTTTAGAATGAGCTGAAATTCGTTTGTATGAGTTTAAAAAATCTTCTAAGTACTTCTCGCTAAATTAACAATATCAACTGCAGCAACAAAACAAACCATCAGTCAGTGACGTAATCTCCTTGGCATTGAATAACAGCGTCGCAGTGATCCCAAAGTCGATGCAACTCCTGCTGCAGGCTCTCAATCTCCAGACCCCTTGCCCACTGCAACGTCGCTTCTTGCACTTCAGCATGGTTCCCAAACTGGCGATGCTCGAAGTCTCGCTTCAGCCAAGAAAACAAAAAAAAACGGTCACAAAGATTAAAATCTGGACTGTACGGTGCCTGTTGCAGCAATCGGATGCCTCGCTTCTCCATGAAATGTTGAGTTGCTGCAGCTGTGTGAGGCCGGGCGTTGTCCCACTGCCAGATCACCTGATCAAAATGAATCGGTTGACTTCTTAAAGATTGCCAGAGATTCCCGGTTCGCTGAACGAAGTTGACAATGAACTCCGCATCCACTGACTGTCTTGGTTTGGTTGTTTCAAATGAAAACCTTTCGCTGGGGGTGAAGGCAGCAACAAGCAGAGTCTTCTTGTTTGTCATGCATCTTCTCACCACCTGGGGCCTGGGCTCCCCCTTCGACAGCCAGCATCTGTTGCTCATCTTGCAGGGCTGGCCTTCAAAGAAGATCAAGGACTCATCTTGGGTGACCAACTTGTCCATGATGTTGTTGATTCCTTCACTCTGAAACACGCTACGGATGTTTCTGGCACATGCCACCCTAGCCTGTTTGTTGGCCTCGGTGAGGTACGAGTAATGGGGCACCACGTCTTCTCTCAAAATTCGATGCACCGTTGACTTGTCAACCTCCAGCCAGTCAGCAAGGGTCCGTACTGACACTTTTGGATCGTCTTCAATCAGAACACGCGCATCGCTGATCAGCTCTGGTGTTCGAGTTGATCGAGGTCTCCCGGCACCGCTGGCACTCGGGCAGTCGCCTGCTCCTTTAGTGGGGCTGGTCTTAGCATCAGCGGTGGCTGCCTTGAAATAATTAAATACAGTTGCACGGCATGCAGCTCCACTGCCATACACGGAAGACAACTCTTCAAAGCACTGTTGAGCACTGATTCCAAGCTGCTGCCGCGTCCATGCGTAAAATCTAAAGTTTTCTTTGCTTGGCTCCATTCGTTTTTGCACTGGCGTTGCAGTAGGCAAAACTGAGCTATAAAAATCTATTAGTGATGCGCAAGAGAGGGTGCAGTGATACTTAAATCTCTTGTGCGTCTTCGGTACTGTCTATTGTAGCATGTGGTGCGCTGACAGCTGTAGCTATAGTTCACTCTTCAAATAGCAGCAGTAATCTAAATAAATTTGGGACACCTGAAGTAGGTGTAGTAAAATAAAATTTTATTCTCTAAATACCTTTAGTTAAACACCTTTTTGATTCCAATACTCGTAATTACTCAGAACTGTCTTTATTCTACGAGGGTGTATGTTTGTGAAGCTTTGTTAAAAATCCAGATCAAGAAAATAAAAATCATGAGTTGCGCATGCTTCTGTACCTCTAACGATAAATTTTATTGTTGATTCTAGATACATACGAGCGTACATGTACATGAAGACAGCTACTTGCTGGTCATGTATCCCAAGGTTGACAATTTTGGTGAAGTTTTTAACGTTTTTCTCTGGTAAAGCGTTATAACAGTGAATGATTTTCCTTTGTATAGTAGTATCTTGTCCTCAGTATTAACCAACAAGTTTAATTTTGAGCAGTGCTACTGAGCGAGAAGTGGAAGCTCTTTCTGGCAGTAGCCATTCTCATTTCCTCCTGACAGTAGTATTCGGTCGCCAGGGCACCATCACGCGTTGCCCTTCCGACTTTGCAGACTCCTCTTCGTGATCATCCTTTTTCGCACACCACTCCTCGTAGCGCAATCGGGCTGATTCTCGCTTTCGTTCTTCAGCCTGGCGCTTTTCTTCTGCAGCCAGCTGCTCCGCCTCCAGTCTTGACTGGCGCTTCCGCTGCAACTCCTGCTTTTTTCTCTTCTCCCAGGCATCGCGTTTGCTTGCGCTGAGCGATCTCCGGTCCTCCTCTTCTGCCTCTTTCGCTGCCTTTGCTTCGCTCTCTTGTGCCAGCCTAATTCTGCGCTGCTCGATCTGCTGGGTAGTCTTCTCGCTGCGCCACTTTTCGATTGCGGCTTCGTTGGCAGCCTTCTTTTTTTCAGCCTCTTCCTGTCCATTATAGGCTGTCTGCGTGTTCTTTGTTTTGCTCTACACAGTGAAAATAATTAGGCAAAATGTCACAGACAGTAACAATTTACTCGCTTTGCCATAGACAGCCATCATTGACAAATGCTTCATGCCATAGACAGCCATCATTGACAAATGCTTCATACCATAGACAGCCATCATTGACAAATGCTTCATGCCATAGACAGCCATCATTGATAAATGCTTCATGCCATGGACAGCCATCATTGATAAATGCTTCATGCCATTGACAGCCATCATTGAAAAATGCTTCATGCCATAGACAGCCATCATTGAAAAATGCTTCATGCCATAGACAGCCATCATTGACAAATGCTTCATGCCATAGACAGCCATCATTGACAAATGCTTCATGCCATAGACAGCCATCATTGATAAATGCTCCATGCCATAGACAGCCATCATTGAAAAATGCTTCATGCCATAGACAGCCATCATTGATAAATGCTTCATGCCATAGACAGCCATCATTGATAAATGCTTCATGCCATAGACAGCCATCATTGACAAATGCTTCATGCCATAGACAGCCATCATTGAAAAATGCTTCATGCCATAGACAGCCATCATTGACAAATGCTTCATGCCATAGACAGCCATCATTGACAAATGCTTCATGCCATAGACAGCCATCATTGATAAATGCTTCATGCCATAGACAGCCATCATTGACAAATGCTTCATGCCATAGACAGCCATCATTGACACTTGCATTGCCATAGCCTCTGCATTGCATTGTCTAGCAATTTGACGATCATTATTCACATTTTTATTGCAGAACAATTCATTACTACAAACAATGCATTGTCTTTAGGATCTTCAGAAAAACAATGCAAAGAATCAGCGGTCACTGCATTTGACAACGACTGTCTGGCGAGCGCCGTTATCCATTGCATTGCATTGAAAGTCTCATCAAACCAATATCGGTTTTGATGACTGTCTATGGCGCAGTTGAAAAAAATTGTTGGTAGCAAAGGGAAAAGTGATTGGAAAATTTTCCTTCCCATCCTGACTTTCTCTTTTGCTGTATCCAGCTCTGGTAGGCGGACTGACCTTCCTCGGTTTTCTTTTGGTCGGCCTCACTTCGTTTAGCTTCGTTCTGTAGAGTATTCTGCCTCCCGCAAAAATTGATAAAATTGTTAACGTACTACTTACATAGTAGTAAAACAAGTAGCATGTATAAGAATAAGCGTTGAATAACATATATATTTTAGTCAACCAATAACACGACCGAAAAGTCGGACATGTTATTTTTAGCAACCAACCAATCACGTGTGCCCTACAATTGTCAGTACAAACCCCATCTGCGATTCATCATTGGTCACGTGCAACCTACATTTGTCAGTTCAAACCCCACCTACGATTCATCATTCGGCTTGTACCCGGATGAACCAATCAAAGTATCTAAAAATAGCTCACCTACGGTAACCAATCATGCGCGCTTACACTAGACTAGTTGCTTAACTCTACCCTGACATGCTTGACAGCCAACGAATCGTGACCCTTTGACATTTACGAAAAAGGTGATGAACGACCTCCCGAGGGGTCTGTTTCTCTATAAATACAAGCGGTCCAAAGCGGACCCGGAGCCAACTCCCGACGATAGGAGAAGCTCCGAAGAGGAAGCCTTAGGAGGACTTCCTGGTCACCAAGTCAATCGAGACTCGGTCGAGTTATTGCGGTAAGCCTTTCTCATTTGCGCCAGTTGTTGTTGAGTCGACTCACTATTGTTATAGTGTTAGAGTCTGTTGAGACTCTTGAGTCCATTTGAGACTCCATTGACAGTAGTCGTCCGAATGACTACCCTACTAGATCTTAGAGGATCTATTAGAGATTACCGGAGCATTACCTAGAGTGCATAGAGGCACTACTAGAAGGAGAAGGCTAAGGAGAAACCGCTGTTCGGCGCAGGGTACCCATTGTTGATACGAGGCCTCTGATTGGTCCTGACTGCAGATAACGGCCGGAAGGAGCTTCATCGGAAGTCCAAGAAGAACCAGGACCAGAACCAAAGAAGAGACAAGGCGCCTGATCTACGGATCATCTAAGACCAGAACTACTGGTGACTAGACCTACCGCAAGATCTAAGAAGAGTACTCAACTGAGGATACAAATAAAGGTAAGTGATACCTTTATCTGATAACTGGGTTGCCTAGCTACAGAGCTAGAAGTGATTGTTCCTTGAGTACAGAGAAAGTCTGGTAATAAGGAACACATCAGTTCTCCCGCTTCTCTTGAGCTGATGAGGCTCGATTCGCCTTGAGTTCGGCTGCCCTTCTTGCATTCCAACCGTCCAGGGACTCCTGCCTCATACGCTGCCTGCTAGCATCGCTCGAGTCCTCATCTTTGAGCGGCTTCGATGCTTGCCTCGATGACGAGATTCTCGACGTCGCCGCCCTTCTTTCACTGAGTCATCTGAAGTTACGTTTAGTCTCTGAAGTGAAAGACGCGAAAAAAACTACATGACTAATAAGATCGATGCATTAAATATGAGACTCCATAGCCTAAACACGTAGTAACACCGCTGAGGCTTTCGCTGCCAAAACTGCTCGATGCGCTGATGATCGAACTGCGCTCTCTTTGACGCCAGTGGCTGGGACCGCCGCAGTGAGCCTTGCAGCACGGGCACACGGCTGTTTCTGTCGAATCCAACGTCGAAGCACTGAACTCAGAGTTGATTTGGCACCGCAGATATCCTCTCCAAAGCTGACAGGATGGCATCAGTAGGCTGCATAATTGGTGGGTGAACTCGAAATTGCTCATGTCGATGTCGGTTTGAAACGCAAGAACTTCATTAAACTATTGCCGCCCGTAATATGCCTTTCTCCCTTGCTATTCATATTTTTCTATTTTAAATAATGCATGCTTCCATTGACAACTCTTGTTGGACAGAAGGGTTATGCGCGATGTGCACGCATTATAGACACTGATGAAGCATATATTCGGTCTTTATAGCGTTCTGCAATCCCGCACTAGCTAACTCAAACACAGCGGGGCCAATTATGCAGTTATGCTGCTTCAGTGTTAAGGCATAGTGTGATGGATATGTGTGAATGCAGTATACATAGCAGTATATTTTGTATGCCAAAAGCCGGTCAAATTCCTACCAGAGAAGCATTTTTTCGCTTTTATTAAAATTGTAGATTCATATATTAATTTTTTTGTGGCGTCTTGGCATTTCTTAGTTGAGCAATCCACTCTGGCTAAAAGACGACACCGGCGCAGGGTAAGCGCTGAGGGGCGGAGCTCCAGCGCAGGATATCAGAGCGTTAGTCGGCGGGCGTTCCGGGTAGTGCATGGCCAGCGCGTAGCGCAGCAACGATCGGTAGAGCGCGTCCATGCCTCGCTCTCGCGTCTGGGTCAGCGGCACAGCGGCGAGTTGAGTGCCTCATCTAAGAAATTTAAGACTCTGGTTGTGACCAGGGGCAGAGTAGCACGGTCCGACTCTCGCGCCAAAGGCTCCGGGACGATTGCGTACGCTGCGAAAAAGGTTTTTTTGCTTCCTCAAAGAAACTAATGCTAGACGATCGAGTAATAAATTTTGCTTATATTTCCACTGAAGTCATTCGTACAGTATACATAAAAGGCTATAAAACATTAGTGTAAAAATCGCCAGAACAAGTAATAATTGTCGAACAAGTTTTGACATGATAAACGAGAGTAGCGCAACAAAGACCAACAAGCAACGATAACACCAAGTAGCAGTCATACGCACAACGGCAAGGTAAGTCACAATGTAACAAATAGTTTGGATTAATTTTGATTGGCATTGTGGCACTCACAACGTCTATACAAGGATTATAAAGAATGAGTAATTTAAGTCTACAAATACATTTAATTCAAATTCATTTGTAAGCTTTAAAACTTGCAGCGACTCTCCAGTGTGATTAGCCAAATCAGCCAAATCAGCTCGAACTTAAGTCGAATATTTGGATATCATACTCGCATGTGGTACAGCAGAAACTCAATTTCCAATATGTCATCTACGTAGTGGAATGATACGGAGGTATTGCTGATACACGTGACGCACTGAAATGAAGAATAGAATCATGCATTGTCATTGTGAAAACTGCAGGAAAGAAATCTATACTGAATTCATTATCCAGTTACATCTACTGCTGACCTTCTCAAACGGATGATAGTTGTACTGCTTCATCCAGCTCATCACGTGCCTTGGATTCACCATAGTCTCGGGTCGCAGAGGGTGAAAGCGCTCTCGCTTTTGTTCGTCCAAGCTGTGCCCAAACTTCACACCCAAAAGCTTCAAACAGCGACCTGGAATTATCGAAAATCCGGGTTAATTCTGCTTTAATTAATTAAGGCTGCACATTTATCAGATCTTAACTTGGCTGAATTTTCACTAGCTTAAGCCATTTTATATGAAATTTTTATAGGTAGAGATGATGGAAGTCAAACTAATTCTAACATGTAATGATAGCCTTCTGCAAGCCAATCCAATTTACTCAGGAGCTCCGGCACTATCCAAAAAACATTTGTCAAAACATTTTTATCAGTATAAAACCTTCATTGGTGAGCAATAAGTTAAAGAAAATGAACGGGAAGTCGGCTTTTACCCATGAGATAGTCCTCAACAGAGATGTAGTCGATATTGCAGTAGTCTGTGACACCCGGAGCCCTTGTGCTGCCGAAGCCGGTGCCAACAAGAAGCTGCAGAGCCCGCCGGGACAATACGTAGCCCGCTCCGCCTGACATGTACTGCTGCCGCAAATCTCCTTGGTAGGCGAACCTGCGTCCAAAGATGGTCGCCTCATTGGGATCGTGCCCGCTTAAGAAACTTCGCAGATTCTCTTCTTCTTCTTCTTCTTCTCGCTTTTTGTCGCCTTTCGGCATAGCTCACCGGGAGTCCCTTACTCCAGCTCTTACGCTTCGCATTGCCGATCTTGTCTCTCTCGCCTGCTCTCTCCGGTGATTCACGATGGTTTTGTTTAAAGAGGTCCCACGGTTCGTTATGCCGTGGTCACTCTGCCGGGTGCGGTTTTGCCCGCGGGACGTGGTTTTCAAATCACGGCCGCGGGCCTCACCGCCCCCCCGGTTCCTTATTTGCCAGACTGGCACGCCAGTCTGCCCGCTTGGCACCAATCGTGGAGGTTGGGAACCATCGCCAAGCACTTCGCAGATTCTCCATGACGACGAAGGTGTCGTCATCTGCTTTTAGGAAGTAATCGAAGTCTTCAATATGCTCCTGGTCGTGCACCGCTTGAAATGCCATGCGCACTTTTTTCCAGAGAATTTGACGGCTCTCTCTGAGTGGAAGGACTGGAAAATCGGAAAAATGCTGGATTTACTTCTCATCTTAACTCATCATATTTAGTGCGACAGTACAGCAGCTATTGAACAAGCACGCACGTATTAGCGGTATGCTTGTATTTGTGGACTGGCTGCCAATAAAGTAGTACTTGTTGCACCGCCTAGCCCATGTATTGTTCACTTGTACAGCAATGCTAGCATATTGCTTTGGGTGGGTGAGGATCATGCAGAATATTCTCGGATAGCCAAATCCGGTCCTCTGACTTGCCTGAGGAAGTGTGCGACCTGTAAAATAGAAGTAAAGTTTGCAGTTTCGGATTCAATATCACGAATATACGCTTTAATGATCGCGTGCAGCAAAGAGCTCACTTAGTCCAGGATCTTGCTACCCGTATATTGCCATGCTGACAAGAAGCAGCTGTTGCTACATTTAATAGCTAGAGGAATAAGATGCATATATTTACATGCATAACTTGCAGAACTGACTAGAAAGCTGCTGCTTAATTTCCGGAGAGGAGAGCCAGCAAGCATTTTCGAGACATTTGCGAGCTGGAGCACTTCAGCAGGATACAATGCTATACTGATCGACAGGTAAATTTCCCTTCTTGTGGGAAAGCCCCGAAAAAGTGCTTGGTAGAGTCAATTTAGACTTCAAATTGAAAATTGCTGGGAGGGCGAGTGGTTTCAAACTAAAAGCCAGACAACTATAGCTGGGAGGGTGGTTGGATTCAAACTAAAAGCCAGACAACTATAGCTGGGAGGGCGGTTGGATTCAAACTAAAAGACAGACAAATAGCTAAGAGTAGGAGGGCGGTTGGATTCAAACTAAAAGCCAGACAACTATAGCTGGGAGGGCGGTTGGATTCAAACTAAAAGACAGACAAATAGCTAAGAGTAGGAGGGTGGTTGGATTCAAACTAAAAGACAGACAACTATAGCTGGGAGGGCGGTTGGATTCAAACTAAAAGACAGACAAATAGCTAAGAGTAGGAGGGCGGTTGGATTCAAACTTAAAGCCAGACAACTATAGCTGGGAGGGCGATTGGATTCAAACTAAAAGACAGACAAATAGCTAAGAGTAGGAGGGCGGTTGGATTCAAACTAAAAGACAGACAAATAGCTAAGAGTAGGAGGGCGGTTGGATTCAAACTAAAAGCCATACAAATAGCTAAGAGTAGGACGGCGGTTGGATTCAAACTAGTAGCCACATCGATATCGATGCAGTTAAAGATTCGACAGTTTGATGACTACATGACTACCTTTTGGTGGCGAACTGCTGACCTTAGCGCTGCTGAGGGTATTAGGCTGAGAAAGTCTGGGCAAAATCAGCTGGCAAGTGCACAGGCCTGACAGAAGGCCTGCCACCCGGATGAGCGCAGGCTTCCACTGCATACGCATTTGTCGAGAGAATTCACTGCAGTCACTTGAACAGGAGCCCAAATAGCATGGACACGCTGAATGCATGGCTTCTTATATCCTCAAGGTAAGATCCTGTAGGCTTCTAGAAATCCTTCAACCTGTTTGTTGATCGGTGCTTCTGCATTTCGCCAGCTGTCGCATTTAAGCCGCGACGAGATTTTTATGATTCATGTGGGCGGAATATTATATACTTCGTAGGAATAATAAAGCTCTGTAATTCGTTTATTAAATGCGGTTTATTAACTAGTAGCTTTGTACAGTAACTATAGCTCAAATCTTACACACACATGTACTGTTTATATTTACAATATCTGTATACAAAATGCCTAGCCAATCAATATTTTATTCAACAAGATATAATAAAAAGTGAAAATTAACCAGAAATCGGGAAAGATGAGAGATTTGTCAACTTATGCACAAAATCCTGAAGTTTTCAAGCATGTACTCAGCAACATTAAAAAGTCTCCACCTTATGCGCCTGTGAAAAATTTCTCTTGGACTATTCTGAAATAAAAGATACGAGAAAACTGATCTGGGTAGCTTTAATCCGTCCAACCCTCGCACACCGCTCCCCCCACTTTATTCCTCAGAATCGGCCTGGACCCCGGGCGCGTGGCCGAAATCTACGAAATCTACCGAAAGTAGCGCGAAATCTACCAGGCCTGAGAGCACACCGCGGCTCCAGTGCAAATAGAATTACTACTGACCGGCCAGCCAGACACCCACCAACTGGCTTGGACTCTTTGGAGAGACTATATATAGAACTTTGTTTTTGGCAGTCAGATCTAACCTTCTTTTCCGGGCCGCGCCGCTTTTCATCTTCCGGCCGTTCTACCACCAGCCGTAGAACCACTACAGGCGCTTAGAACTTAGGGCGCTTTAGTTCGAGTCCCTGACTATATCATTTTCCCGTGCCCGACCGCAGTAGCCTTGCCGGCGGAACATTCGCGGCGACCTCGTTTAAGTTTATTGCCGCGGCAAGCGCGGTCTGGATAGGAGCTCTCGGTTTGGACTCAGTACGCGACCTCGATCCCACGAGGACCCCGGTGTTTCACCGAAAGGTATACCTGGTAGGATTTGGCCAGGGATTCGCTGAACTGTCAAGCCGTGAGTGTCCTAGGCCTGGAGAATGTCCAGAGTCGTGTTCATCCCGAAGCCCACCAAGGGTGACTACACCAACGTGAAATCCTTCCGGCCCATCAGTCTCACCTCCTTTTGTGTTAAGCTGATGGAGAGGCTCCTCCTGTGGAGGCTTCGAGAGTGCGACCTGCGCTCCGACCCCGTCAGTAAGTACCAGTACGCCTTCCAGCCTGGGAAGACGACTGAGCACGCTCTCCATGCCATTACCTCCAAGATCGAGTGTGCTATCCTTAGCAAACAACTCGCTTGCGGGATGTTTGTTGACTTCGAAGGAGCCTTTGACAATGTTCTATTCCGCTCCTTCAGAAACTCTCTTTCCGGCAGGAATGTGAGATAGCATTGTCCGCTGGATTTATTTTATGATCCGCAATAGGTTTGCGACATCTACGCTTATGGGCGTTACCTACACCCGGGCGGTGATGAAAGGCGGCTCGCAAGGTGGCATGCTGACTCCACTTCTTTGGAATCTCGTCATGGACGAGCTCCTAACCGCTGAAATTCCCAGCAGTATCACCAGGGCGGGCTACGCCGATGACGTTGCCTAGGTCGTCAGCGGACCTGACCCCGCCACTCTGCGCAACCTGATGCAGCAATTCGCCAACAAGGCGGCTGACTGGGCCACGCAACATGGCCTAAAAATCAGCGTCACAAAGACTGTCGCTGTCGTATTCACAAAGCGCCGTGCGTGTTAGATGCAAAACCTTACTGTCTATGGCAGAAACATCCCCTTCAAGAAGGAGGTCAAATACCTCGGTGTGACGCTAACGCATGACCTGCGCTGGACGAAGCACCTTGATAACGTCATCGGTCAGGCAAAACGCTGCTTTTCCCAGCTGCGCAGAGCCATCGGGCCAACTTGGGGGCTCTCGCCAAGTTGAAGAAGCCTCTCGGCATCATCCGGCCCACCATCACATACGCGAGTCTCTGGAGCGGGTATTGCAATATTCCACGAGGGTAAGATGCTCTTCCAGGAAAGTCTGCACCTCGGTGAGAACACCTCGGTTTTCCAAGCTGAAATTTGCGCCATTGAGCAGTGCGCCCAGCACCTGCTCCAGGCGAACATTAATAACTTCAATATTAACTTTTACACTGATAGCCAAGCTGCTATTAAGGCCTTAATCACTGAGAATATATCCGCTGCTACAGTATATCAATGCCACCGCAGTGTGCAATCCCTCTCAGTCCTTAACAGGATTAGAATTATCTGGACACCCGGTCACAGCAACATCCTGGGCAACGAGCTCGCGGACTCTCTCGCCAAGGAGGGCAGCGACCCAGACGGCAACCACCGTCTGATGAGGCTACCCACTCCCAGGTCGCAAGTCACCCGCCATATCAACAGGTGGCTCCATCAGCAGCACCAGCTCCGCTGGAACAGCTGCACCGAGTACAGGCAAACCCGCTCTGCCATGCCTAACCTGAAGAGGAAAGTCTCTGAATATCTGATCTCGCTTAACAGAACCGACCTCAGGGAGATGTGCATGGTCCTAACCGGCCATGGTTTCTTCCAGAGACATCTCTTTGCAAACCGGTTGCCCTCCCACCTGTCCTTTCTGTGGCATAGGAGAGGAGACCGCGGAGCATCACGTCACCTTCTGCCTTTACTTCAACAAGGCGCGGCATAAATATCTCGCCTTCGCACCTTCGTCCGGGTCTCCGATCCGATTTGCCGATGCCTCCACTGCGAACCTGCCGACTACTGGCGGGGACTGGGCGCACCCCCAGGGTTAATCCGTGTGCTCTTTTACCTTGGGTTGCGATAGGGGCCTCGCGGCCTATTCGCGGCGCCTGCGCCCCCCGTCAGTAGTAAGTAAGTAAGTAAGTACCAGTAAGTCCTAGGCCAGAACTTATAGAAGCTTCTGCGTTAGTCAATTCAGTCGATTCACGTGTTCCTTCCTGTTCTGGTTATTTTCATCTTTCTTTTTCCGCGTCTGTCTCATTAAGATCTGCTTGCCAATTGCGTTGAACTATTTACTTGTATTTTGCATTTAATTTGCGAACCGAATTTTCTAATCCTGAGTAAAATTTTATCGAGAGGCAAGTATACAAATCCAAAGCCCATTTTAGCTCTTATTAATCAGCAGTTACTATCAGAATCGAGCTATCACTCAATCTAAATCTATCTGGACTTGTCTTATTCCGCGCTGTTCATTTACTTGTACCGTACATGTACCTGCGACTATTGGAGAAAGTCTGGTAGGACTCGCCGACCGTCGATAGGCAAATAGGCATTAATAGTTTTTAAAACCTCCGATCGCGCTCCAATAGGTTTGTCTAGGGCCTAAACTACGAGTATTTGCCGTATCGCAATATTTTATTTAATTACACCAAGCTGCTGCATGATTTCATGTACATTTAGGAGTCCAGCAATGGCTAAAAGTGTTGCAATAGTGGCCGTATATAGTACGTACTATACACGGACGTATGTGCCGCAGTTCGATCCGCCGCTGAACAGGCATTCTCACTGATTAGCCCAGCTGTCCATCTGGTGTGAATGAGCCCATTTAACGGCCGTTTCTCTGCCACTCGCTGGGCCCGATGTCGCGGAGAGCGGCGCAATGCGCTGAACCTAACAAGGCGCAGTAATAAAACGAGTTCTTCACCACTATTGTGAACGCGCCGTCGACCCCGCTGCCAGACATGCAAACTGACGCTGCCACTGGGGACGTCATTGCCGGAGGAGATCGAGTTTCAGCTTACAGCAGTAGTCAGCACAGTCGATGTTATGAAGCTCGCTGGGCAGTAAAGCGCTGGGTTCGGACGAGGCGCCCTAGCTATCGTATCATTACGCTTTCACTGTATGTCCAGTGTGAGGTTTCCAGAGTGATGAACCGCGAGCTTTTCGGTGACAGGCACCCAACAAATGACCACTTTTTTCTATTCCTAGAAGCCGGGCAACAATTGTTGCAATAAAATAGTAGATAAAAATATATAATATATATAAAAGCACCGTAAGGCAATTGTAGAGCAGAAGCATCTGGATCGTGTGCTCTCAACGCGGTGCTGTGCCCGTTCCTGTTTTCGTGGGAGTACGCCAACCGCGGAGATCGTGGCTCAGCGCGTGATTTTCTCCGCCGACGACGTTCTCGCCACTGTTGTCTTCAACCATCCAGGGGTACCCTTCAGCGACAGCTGGAAAAGCTCGTCTGGTGATCAACACGCAAAAAATGTCAAGCCCTGTAACCAGGACGACATTAAGGCTGCAATTGTGTGCCGAAGAAGTTATAAAAAGGATGCAGAGGCGATGGAGCTTTCGCAATGTCAGCCACGTCCGCGAGAATCGATCGGCACTGTGTCGCCGCTCGCTTGACGATGATCGACCAACTCACTCGAACAGAAAGTTGACGGGGCGCATATCGGTCTGCTGTACGCCGCTTTAAATTTTGTTAAGAGTAAATTAACAACGCAGCACCATGCTGCACTGTATCATCATCACCGTGCTGGCCTGATCCTTCCAAGCAAACACGCTGTTGCGCCGTGAGCGATTACGTTAGCAGGCATCGCCGAGTCGACTCAGCCGGTGCTTGATGCTGATCCATTCTTTCTTAACTGCTGTTTAATTGTTTTTGCTGTTGGACAGAAAAATCGTCGCCAATAACAACTGTTTCAATATTTTTTCGACAACTTGTTGATCATTTCTAAAAACACCGAAACAGCATCTCTTTTATCCTAATGTCTGTGGTTCGCGCCGTTGAAAGTAAAAGTATCTTTGAATAACATTGTAGGACACAAACCCGAAATAAGCGAAAATTGATGGGAAAGGAATAACAGAAATTTGTTTATATGTATAACACAACAGAACACGAAGTATTGAAGAAAAATTATATTGTGTCTAAACTTATCTAATAAAATAGACAGGACGACATTATAGACAAATTTCATTAAGACGCACAGTTGTTTTGTTTTCTTGAATTTTAAAATAAAGTTTAGTTTGTTTCAACAGTTAAAAAGCAGAACAAAATTTAAAACCGAGCGAAAATAGAAATTCCACTTAAATCATTTAATTCGCGCACCGCGCGTGTACCGTCCGTACCCACAGGCCACAGATACCTGCAACACTGCTGATGCAGTCAACTGTAATTTGGTTGATTTTTTCAGCAAATTTTGGCTAGAATAGATCCTTTACAAGCTATCATAATTTTAATTTTATGGGAAAACCTTAGGTTTAGTCACGTCAAGCTCAGTGTGTTCAAGTACATGCAGCATGCTATGCTATATACTAAATAGGCCTAAAATAAAGGCATTTCTTAGATTTTTTAAAATAATATTTTCTGGGTTGTGAAGGAAAGAAGTTGTGCATAATTCTCTAAATTTTGTTTGACTCCTGTCTACTATATAATGTTAGTTTTTTACTTTTTTCCTTAAGTTCAATATTAGAACAATGAAAGCCTAATTAAACTTAAAATTGCTAGCATGCAATCCCTATAAAAATGATTTTGGTATATAGATATTACCAAATATTGTATTTGGTATACTTGTTATGGTTTTTTATAGTTTGATTCCCAAAATCAAGACTATATTATTGGCTTTTAAATATCTACTAAAAAACTTTTATTACCCTTATTAAAATGATTTTCATGTCAAAAATTTACAGAATGAATAATTAGAAGAATACAATTTTGTCTGTCTAGAAGACAATATTAATGCAACTTTTACTTATAGCTTATTCAGTTGTCATTATTTTTAATTTTATGTAAATATATAAAAGTAGTTCAACTATCATTATATTTGACTATGGCCAACTGATAGCATTTATAAAATATATCTAAATGTTTATATCTAAATAGGAATAGATCATTCATATTACCATTATGCATTATATATATATATCAAAGCATTAGCATTAGAACATAGAACATATATATATTACTAATAAAACAAACTTTAATATAATAGTATTAATACTTATTATATGTTTTGTGTTCTTTGACTTTAATTATGAAATCTATGTTTTAAGCATTGATATAGTTCTAAAAGTCAATTGACATCAATAAAAAATATCTCTTTGTCTCAAACATAAATGACCCAATGTTTATGTATTTATATTTACTTAGCTTGTAAATTGTAATTTTTACTTAGTAATTTCTATTGTGTATAAATAGGGGACATTGATTATCAATAGCTAGAGCATAAAAACTATGTTGCATAATTGTTTTAAAACTAGGGTACAAAAACACAAATAAGTAATATGCTATGCTGATTCATAACCTCAATTATAATTTCTAAACCTATTTTTACCCCTAATTATACAAGGGTTTCATGATATGCTTTATTCAATATCAATGATAGGTTACTGCTATAATTATGCTTTCATGACCAAAAAAGCCTATAATATTTAGGAATATTATACCATTGTTTTGAATAATGCACAATGTTGTGGGCTATAATAATCTATTTAGATCTATCGTATTTTTCATCATCACCTGTTCACATTTCATGAGAGGCTCAGGTGTTGCCAGGAGAAGGCAACAATGGACAATGTAGTGAGCATTCCAGTCAGTTTATTCACATACTCGCGCTTCATCGAGTCCAAGCAGCAGCTGAACATGCCAGACTCCACTAATGATGAGTTCATGCTGATGCTGCTGGATCACATAACCAGCTGCGACATTCACATGAATGGCTCTGCGCAATCCCACAGTGGCGCCGCCTCAATGGCGTCCGGGACCGGCGCTGGCGCTGCGTCCGATGCGAAGCAGCCAGACGATGCGCCGGCATCCGAAGCGGCATCGACTGCAGCCCAGCAGACCGGTGCCATCGCCCTGGTGAGTCCCTTCAGTGGGAGTTCTGCTGTTGCCCCTCCGCCAGCCAAGCAAAACGAGGGCGCCGATGCTGGCAGCAACCTCACCTGCCAGATGTGCGGCTACACCTGCGCTGAAGAAAAAGATTTCAATTTGCACATTGCCAATCATATTAGCCAGCTGAGCTCCATCATGGCTGCGCAGACGCCGCAGCAGCCACAGTTGGATCAGCAGGCAGCGGCCAGGCCACCAGCACAGCAGTCTGCTCAGCCTGTCAGCGCATCCATGGTAGAGCGCAAATATCAGTGCAATATCTGCGGCGCCAGGTTTAAACAGCAGCGAATTCTCGAGCAGCACATTGACGGCATGCACTCCACTACTGGCAAATACGCCTGCGATTCCTGCGGCCAGACGTTTAAGTGGCCAGGAAAGTTCTATTCTCATAAGCGGGTCTGCAATGGCCAACAGCAACAGCAGCCTCCCCCGCCGCCGCCACCTTTGGCTGTATCAACTGGCTCAGTAGTTAACGGCCTTCCACCGCTGCACCGGTGTCAGAAGTGTGATACCTTGTTTGTTAGCTTGGCCAGCCTTGGCCAGCACGCTTGCGCCGGTTCAGCAGTGCCACCACAGCAGCAGCAACAGCAGCTGAATTTGCATCCCCATCGTCAGCAGCAACAGCAACAGTCCATTGTTCTTGTGCCACCAAGAGATGCCGCTGATGCTACCTTGAAGCAACATCCTTGTCCTGAGTGCAGTAAGCGGTTCCGCACCAAGACTCTGCTTGACCAGCACATGCACTTGCACAGGCCGCCAGCTTATCAGTGCCGCTATTGCAGCAGGAAGTTTCGTTGGCCGCCTGTGTTTTATCAGCACCAGCGACAGTGCAAGCTGAACCCTAGTGTTGTTGCCGCCTCTGCCGCTGGCGGCAATGGCAACAGCCGATCCCATGGGAACAATAGTCGGCGCAAGTCTTATACGCCGGTGAAAGCCCCCGAGCCTGCTGCACCAATGAGACCGCCAGTTTCCCTTTCTGCAGCGGCTGTCACGCCAGAATCCGAGTCAGCTGGTCTAAGCCTACTTCGTGACGCATCCAGCGACAACAGCACTGGCGGGGTTGTCAGCAATGCCGCCAATTACAGGTGAGCTTTTCTTCGGTTTCCTGCTGTTTGTCATGCACCTCACTAGCCAAGTGGGTTGAGCATAGTTGGTCGTGGTTGCAGGTCATTCTTACTGTGATAGGATAGCAGCTCTGAGCTGCGGTAGAAATGCAGGTTGAGAGTTGCCTACCGTGATAGGATAGCAGCTCTGAGCTGCGGTAGAAATGCAGGTTGAGAGTTGCCTACCGTGATAGGATAGCAGCTCTGAGCTGCAGTAGAAATGCAGGGTGAGAGTTGCCTACCGTGATAGGATAGCAGCTCTGAGCTGCGGTAGAAATGCAGGTTGAGAGTTGCCTACCGTGATAGGATAGCAGCTCTGAGCTGCGGTAGAAATGCAGGTGAGAGTGGCCTTTCAGAACAGCCCGTTGATATGGTCACCTTGTCAGGCGAATGTGATCAGCTGCTGCTAGGAGCGGGTGCGCCTGCAGAAAGCCTGCGACTAGCACAGCGGCCGAGCCAGCAGCAGCTGGAGCAGCAGCAACACAGGCTCAGGTAGGCAGCATCGAAGCATCGCTCAGCCAGCTGGCCCCATCTGTCGCAGGCGTTATGTCCGCAGTGCAACAACACGTACAGTTCAAGACCTGCTACCATGCCTACAACTAAACCACCTTAGGTGCGCCTGCACTGCTGTGTTCGCCTCTGTGAAAGCCTATCTAAATCATTGCGACTCTTGTCCTGAGCACAGCGGCCGAGGCCAGCAGCAGCTGGAGCAGCAGCAACAACAGGCTCAGGTAGGCAGCATCGTTGATGCAGCATCGCTCAGCCAGCTGGCCCCATCTGTCGCAGGCGGTTACACCTGTCCGCAGTGCAACAACACGTACAGTTCAAGACTGTCTCTCAAGCAGCATATTGAAGGCATGCACAGTATCGAGGCCAGGTACGAGTGCGACGGCTGTAGGAAGCGATTCCGTTGGGGAGCCTCCTACTATTGCCACAAGAAGACCTGCTCCGCCTACAAGGCTATGCAGGGCGCTGGCGGAGCCGACTCTCAGCATCTTCCTCTGCATCAGCTGCAGCCGCCCCCGCTGCAGTTCTCTCTAGTGCAGCAGTCTGCGGCCGCGCCTGCGGATGCCGAGCTCGACAACGGTGAGGACGATGATGAGGAGGAAGAAGAAGAAGACTACGACGATGAGGCGGCAGTGGTTGAAGACGCCGACATGGCCATCGACTTGACGGAGTCGGCGGAGCGGCGGCAGCGGCATCAGGTGGAGTTTGACGGCTCCTCGGCCGAGCTGCAGGCGTGACGCTTTGGCCACGACTGAGGGGCATCATGGTGCGCTTGAAGCAGGCCCCTGATTTGTAAAGATATGCGATGAGAATATGTTGAAACTCTAACTCTACCTACTTGAGCACCTGTGTAATTAAACTTAATTTTTTTGTTCAGAAAGATCACCAATAGCTTTTCTGCTTTCATTATTGCACTTTGATTTCCCGAATTATCATAATTCTTTTCTTCTTGTTACTAATTAATAAGGCATTACAAATTGCATTGCAAGTATTAAAAATGTTTAATAATTAAGATTTAGAATGAAAAATTATGAGAATTTATTGATGTAGAAGATTTTTTGAGCCTCTAGCAATTACTGTTTTCTAGTTTGTTGTTTATTGTCTCCAGTCGGTAATGTTTAGATAGTGGCAGTTGTCGGGCTGCCGAGGCGTGTTTCAATTTTATACGAACAAAACACAATGTAGAAATTGCAACCAATGTTGTGGTCACAAGTTTTCTCCTATTTCTTGTACAATATATTTACACGTAGATTTATTATAATTTATACTTTGCTCTGCAACTGCTTGACTTGGCTGCAAAGCTCCTGTTCTCTTCTACTGCCCAGGGATTAACGAATCTTGCGTGTAATAACTATGAATATTTATCCTTAGCACTGTTGATTTTTAGTCCACGGCATTCAAATTTTTGCGCTGTAATGTCTCATGGCTTTTGGAATTCTCTTGTCAGTCATTTTCTGTAGTCTAATACCGTAATTCTGCTATTCTCAACCAATGCTAATCTATGCGCCCATGCATTAAGTATTATCCGTCTTAGGTATTTGTTAATGCATGCATTGCTAAAACTCGTCCATTTGTATTTTTCTCTAATTAACCATTTTTTGAGCATCTACTCAAGATTCTGAGCTGCATCTTTCCTAACTCAGTCTAATTAGCCGCGTGTTCGTCAGGCCTGGATTAAAATTCAAGATAGCATAGCAAGACTAAGATGCTGCCTCGTCTCCCCAGCCCACTATCTGATCGAACAGCGATGACTAACGCACTATTCAATGCTAATCTTTACCGTAATGCTTGCTTACTGTGCACTGAATATGGAGTATGGAGTCCTTGGCCCGCTCCTGCGTACACGTTACTTCCTCAGCCCGTTTTTATCTGTATCTCAAATCCCCTGTCCCTTAAATTCCTTCCTGTACACAATAATCCTAATATCCATGTAGCGTTTGCCCTGCAGGCTCCCCGCCTCTCTTACCCCCCCCCTCTCTCTCTACATTTCCTTCAATTCAGTTTTTAACTTTTCTCTCCCCTGGCTAACAGCAGCCTGGCTGGATAGGGATTTATGTAGGAAAGGATTTGAAAGGGGCGCAGAGATGCCCGCAACTGATGGCAGATGCAAGGCAAGTGAAAGAAGAGTTTACAGAAGGAGAGGAGCGTAGCAGGCGGGGTGAGGTGGCTGCTCTGAACATTTCGGCTATTCTCTCTTCCCCACTGAATAATCATTTTTCCTTTCCCACCCAAATACGGCTCGGCCTCTTCTAAAATTCTTTTTCTACGCTTTTCCTTTTAATGGGCCTATGCGCACAGGGAGAGAAGTAAGAGAGGCCCGCATGATAATATGACATGCCGCGCATTCATATTCATTTTTGCTTGCTCTGCATTTCTCCTCCCTCTGCCCGATTCGTCTCCCAGAAAGCTATTGGATTATAATATTGCTAATGCTGCATGTTTTATGCCCCTGGCATTAAGTATATTATTCAGAGCTAGTCTACTCTGCACTAAAGAAATTTGCATAGTTTTTATTATGGCGCTCCCTTTAGGGAAAGAGAATTATAATTCAGTAGAATCATGATTTGGATTAATGCAGGCTGTATTCTATGTATGTCATGCCATAATCTGAAGTTTGCAGTTTAGCCGTATTCCAAAGTTAGAGTTAGGTGGGCATTTCAATTGACAAATTTGCCGAAGCACAAGTTTTGTTTTAATTATTTTTATATCTGCCTGCCAGCGTTTGTGTAAAATAAGCGCAAATGGCAGCAATTAATTATTAAAGCACTAATGTACACGGCAGTACAACAATTGTATGTTGAACTCCAATGCGATAGTAAGCTCAGGTGCGGGCAGGAGGCTATTAGTGTGAATATATATTTTACAGTATTATACAACTCTGCAGCAAAACCCAGCTAGTGCCATATTTTACTGTGTGCGTTACCCGACCATGCAGTAAGCTTGGGGGGGTCGTTTAGTTTTAACAAATTGTGCCTCTGCAGCTATGGCATTTTTCAGTCCCACCCACCCCAAGTCCCTATATAAAACTACTAACTACAATCTATATGACATACACAACCTATTAACTGTGTGACCTTGGGTGCACTTTGTATTCATTAGTTGTATACCGGGGTATGCAGTAACTAGAGATAGAAAAGGGACAGAGAGATTCTAAGTTGTTTCCATGTGTAGAGGGGGGGGCAGTTCTTACCAAAGCCTCTCTCACTCCGTGCGGAGCGCCGCTGCCAAGTGTATGTAAGGCGCTCACGCACGGCCATTCAAAAACATATGAAAGAATCGAATGCATATTCCTTAGCGTTATAGTGTATGTAGTCAGCTAAATTTATACTGCTGCATAGTAGGGGGTTTAAATGCATCAATTTGTGTGTACAGCTTGATGTTTTCTATCCCTTTGTTGAAGAGCAGGATTGCTACTCATAGCCTCATATGAGCTTGTAAGAGTCTCTCTGAACTCAGTCCCATTATATTTCACTGTGATACCTGTGTATGCTTTTAAACTAGAATCTATAATGAAATAAAACGCGTTGAAGGAAATTGCGGCAACATTTTGCCTAGGGAAGAAATTGCATTGCAGAATCACGGGTGCCAGCCCCCAAATTCTAGATTAATTTTTTGCTTTTAATTTTCGAAAATTTCCTGTTTCTCTCTTTGTTTTCTCTTTCCTCCATACGCATCGCTTTGTGCTTGAATTTCAGTCCTCTCTCCCCTTCCCACCGGCTGGCTCTGTTCTAGCAGTAACCTATCTAAATGCCCTTCGTTTCTCTCCGTTATTGGCATAGATTTTCTAGCCTAAATGTAGTATGAATGCTTTTAGTGTGCATTAAAACATTCGGGAATACTTGGGCATTGCTGATGTAGCAAACTGTCTCAACTGTACTGAGTCACCATTTAGTTTAGCGAGTCTGTTGCCTGTTTAATGTTTGTCACTATAATATTACTCTTATTACCTCAGTGCGTGATGCGTCTAATCTCCCACTCCCCTAATGATTTTGGTCTGTTTGTTTGTATTTTTGCGGACGATTGCTCTCAGGTTTTATTAGTCACGTGACTCACAAGCGAGCGCATTACTCGCCAATCGCGTATATAGTACTCACCTCTGCCGTGTTGTTGCGCTGCATTAGATTGCTGCACTTCTTTACTTACCCCTCGATTCCCAGTAGTATTGTGCGTACATTGCCTGCCATTGCTGCGGCGGCCACATCCCTCGCCGATTGAATGTTTAAAAAAATATTTGAGAGCTGGTCCCTTTGTTACAGAATTATTGATTTCCCAACTATTGATTTTCCCATAGTTAATCAATAACACGCAACTTACACATGTCTGCTTGTGCAGATTGATTGCTAACACATCTTTTCTCTTAGTTTTACATTCTATTTATATTACACATTTGCTGTTTAGTCTGTCCATCTGTAATTACTGTTGTTCTATCCGTCAGTTAGCGCTCCGCGATATAATACAGAGGCCAGACAGAAGGCACTACTATAAGTATAGCTTACTGCTAATTTCATCGCAGTTGCTTTGTTTACATGAATATGTGTTGCTTTTGTTGTTATCGCTATCTCTGTGCCACCTTTCACAGCTCTACCTGCTGCTGAATGAACACTTTCTATCTCTATAGAGAAATCATAGTGTGTTGTTCTTAAGCGTCTTTTTACAGGTCGTATTTTAGTTGCTATCTGCGATTTTCATGTCTAGCTGTGTAAATCTTCGCTTGATATGTTCTGATTTTCTAACTTTATCTTTTCTTGTCAGCCCTCCGTTAATGCGCAACTCTGTTTTGGTCAGTTCTTTTCTACTCTGCATAAGTTTGTTTATTATATATATACACATACTATCTGACAAATACATTGATGTTCTTCTGGCGTCTATCAGTCAGTATGTTTGCGTGCTGTGTGCTAATCAAAGTTCTCATTCAACCTTACTGAGAACGCCATTTCGGTGTAAAAATTCTGAAGCTTTGACTCCTCTGTTGGTTCCATTCCGTGCCGGCCACATTCGTATGAGTTTTGTGCACAAAAAATGGTCCCGTGGGTTGTGCGATTTACAGTCGTAAGGGTCAACCCCCAAGGCACACAGAGCGTACATGCCTGACGATTAGAAAGTCAGGGTCACTGTGCACCCTGTGTGAGCTTCTGCATATGGGGCATATGGAGCAGTCAATTCTGACATGCTGAGATGATCAGATCTCTTTTTTCGTTGGTAATCATCGCGTACCAGCAGCGAGCCACATTGGGCATGAGTTCAAATATCGATTTACGCTCGTATTCAATTCGACTTGATTTCAAATAAGTGTTTTGTCTGGCCATAGACTAATTTTGCTGCCGGTCAAGAAGGCCCGGTTGTTTCAACTATCGAGTCAGCGACAATGGTCAGTCAATCAATACATGTACCGGCTGCCACAGCTGTTACCATGGATTCGTCTACCATTGGCAATTGAACCATTGTGTTTTTATCTGCGATCTGCCACTCGTGCCAAGACCATTTTAGTCACGCGACATCGATATATTAATCTTCCATTCTTTCAAGCAGATTTGTGCGTCTACTCTATATGGCAAGAAGCTAAAAACGTAGCCTGTGAAACCTCTGGATGGCCGTCACCTATAGACAACTCTTTTCTTTCACACTGACTGAACCCGCTTTCATCGATTAGCCTGATACCAGATTCTTGCCATCGGATTGCAGCGACAGCGACAGACTGTGATATTTGCCGCATCTCGGCATCTTGTCGACTGCCAAATCGAAGGTACCGATCGACGGTCCTTTTGAGTGGGCTCCATTCTAAAATTCTATTTGCTATCTCGATCTGGATTACTCCTTTACTTGTTTATAGTCTTACAGTCAGCGTGAAGAAAATTGCCTATGGGTGACGGCCATCCTGCAGTTCAGTGTGTTAGAAACGCAGCTGTCTTATATGAAATATACTATTGAGATCCAATGGCACTAGTATATCGATGCCGTGATAAAATGGTCTTGGCACAAGTGTGCTGAGCGCACGAGTGCCATAGACTATTTTATAACAAGGCATCGATATGTTAATATTCCATTTATTTTGGTCAGCGTGTATTCGACGCACTTTTCTATGGTCCAAACACTGCGTTACTTACACGCTGACCTGCGTTTTTTCACGCTGCCCGCGCTTCGTTTAATCTGCTCAAACCATAGACAACTGCGTTTCTTACTCGTACACTCGTGCGAAGCCACACGAGTGTCATACACATTTAAGCAAGAAAAACCAAGTATTGAGTAGTATTGTAACAGCAATTCAATTCTGGAGTCTCGACCATAGACTATGCATTTAATGCACGCTTTTATCATTTAATGTACGCTTTTTGACTGGCGCGAGATGGGGAGTGACCATAGACTATATGATTTAATGCACGCTTTTCGACATTGCAATCGTGTTACATTGTTTTTGCTTGCACTCTCCATCCTTGTACTTGTACATAGAATAAAATAATTACATATTTTTAGTCCACATGTATATATTTAGATATTCGGAGTTACATGTACATGTACCAGTGAAAAGCTCATCTATGCACTGGCAAAAGACTTGCACAGTTGTTTATGCTCTCTATGCGAATTATATCCAGTTATCTAAAGGTATAGCCACGAAATGAGATTGCAACCCCGTGAACTCTCATGTAACTTTATCAGTAGCTATATATAAAATCTCAGTTGTATCGCTCAGGTGCATCGCGCTTTGGCGGGCACTTCTGCATCGCGCGGGATGCTGCCGCAGTTGCACAGCCGCGGGCATCGGGAAGCCGTCCACCCGCAGCCTGTCCTCCGCGACCTCCTCAGGACGGTCGAGGAAGTCAGTAGCCGAGGTGCCAAAACCGGCGTCTCCATAGTGACATCTGCTTGTCAGCCGGCCTGTGAGTGGCCGCTGGCGCTGCTTCCAATGCTGATGCTGATTGTTGTTGCCTTGCTTACTTGAAGCAGCGGCTGCTTCACTGCAGTTGATAGGACTGGCTGCTGGCATTCTGCACGAATCAGGAAAGAGCACGCAACTGTTTGTTGCATTCTAAATGTGGAAAAAACTGCAGTAGTAAATATATAAACTCATCCAATGGCGGATCAAGTGGGGTCAAGGTTGTCTGCTGACGCCTGGGAAAAATCCTAGATCCGTCTCTGATCTCATCGAAACTAATTTTATCTTTTCCCACTGCCATTAGTTGACCCACAGGTACCACGACTATTTAATAGAGCTGCGAGAACTTCTGTGCGTGCGTGCCGTGTGCTCCCGCAGGAGCTGGCCTCGTTTGATGGCGGTGTTGCCTGCAGATAGTCTATGGTCGACACTCGATAACTGGTTGGATTCTGGTTGGCCAAACGAGCCTTTAGTGTTAATAATTCACCCTGGCTTGTACGAGTACTGTACACTGTGGCGAATGAAGATTTGTCTCTTGTGGCTGTCTTGGAAGATCACCATGCAACACATCTTATGAAGGGATGCACACAACAGCTGACAGATGCTAATATTGGCATATTGGCACCGATTGGTCCTTTAGGATGTCATGTACATGTAAGTTGTCAATGCTGCCATGTCTTGTGCCTTGTGTGGCACTTCATATCTGATGGTATTTTTACTGACGCCGACAAACTTTGCGCAAAAAAAGCCAATTATTGATTTTGCTGCAAGGCTTTGAATACATAGGAAATGCGCTGTCATCAGCTCACCTGGCTGAAGCTGAGGGTGGCCTGCCAACTAACTGACTGCCAGCCAGGCCGCTGTTGCGAAAGTCCGGCGTTGGCAGCCGCACAAAGTCTTCAGGAAACCGTTTGATGAGGCTGGCCAGGCTCACCACGGATCTCTGCTGCTGCTGCTGCTGCTGTTGTTCGCGCTGGAATTGCTGCTGCAGCTGATGTTGCTCTCTGTTTATGACAAAGCTCTTGGAACTGACGATGGGCCTGGCAGTGGCCGGTCTGGAGGGAACCGTTGGATCTGCAGTGCAAAGAAATCATTGTTTTATATGTTTTTAGTTTCACTAGAGCATTAATATTAAAATTTAAATAATCAAAAAGATGCTGCAAAACAACCCGCAGGCAACCCACGCGCTGGCCAGTAGGGCTCGCCGAGAACCTGCAGCTGCTGGCCGCGCCTCGTGTTCCGCAGCGCCCACCTCCGCCGCTCCAGGTTGGCCCGTTCGCCTAGCCTTGGGGTCACCAGAAAGTAGCCCGGTGGCTGAGGGTACAAGGAATGTTCAATGCGTTGTCTAACTTAATTAATTATAATATAACTTAAATTATCCTATAATTGTCTATATCTTCAAGGAGTGGTGCGTTTTACGACGTAAAACTACAGTCAACCATTCCGTCAAAAACTCACCCTGCTCACTTGGCTGCCGAACCCCAGCCCCAGAGAACTCACCCTGCTCACTTGGCTGCCGAACCCCAGCCCCAGAGAACTCACCCTGCTCACTTGGCTGCCGAACCCCAGCCCCAGAGAACTCACCCTGCTCACTTGGCTGCCGAACCCCAGCCCCAGAGAACTCACCCTGCTCACTTGGCTGCCGAACCCCAGCCCCAGAGAACTCACCCTGCTCACTTGGCTGCCGAACCCCAGCCCCAGAGAACTCACCCTGCTCACTTGGCTGCCGAACCCCAGCCCCAGAGAACTCACCATGCTCAATTGGCTGCCGAACCCCAGCCCCAAAGAACTCACCCTGCTCACTTGGCTGCCGAACCCCAGCCCCAGAGAACTCACCCTGCTCACTTGGCTGCCGAACCCCAGCCCCAGAGAACTCACCCTGCTCACTTGGCTGCCGAACCCCAGCCCCAGAGAACTCACCCTGCTCATGTGGTCGCTGGACCCCAGCGCAGGGTCGAACAGGGTGGCCATCAGCGGCATCCCCTGAGTCTGTCGCCACGATGCCGAAGCCATCGCCGCTGATGGAGCTTCAGGCTGCAGTGGCTTTCCCTGTCGCGGCTTCCTGGGCTGCCTCGATCGCCGCTGATGAGCACCGCGCCCCGGTTTCCCACCTGCCGGCTGCTTGGCTCTGCAAACGGCTGCCGCATCCTCTGGTTCTTCCTCGCTATTCGCGCCGTACAGTAGAAGTCGCTCGCGGTAGCTCCGAGTCAGAGACTCCAGCGTGACCTCCTGTCGCTGCATCGCCCCCTCCGCCGCTGGCAGCTTCACCACAAGCGATGAGACGGACGCAGATCCGAGCGCTTCCTCTGCTGCAGCCCGCGTTGACATCGCGACTCAACTGCCCTTTTTAGGCTTGGATTCTTGTCTGCATTATTTATGCTTTTTGAGCGGTGGATGGATACATGAATGCACAGAAGCTGGTGCTGCACTACACAAGCATAAGGAGAATGCAAAGAGTCTGCACCTGCTGTGCTTCTGTTGCTCTAGTAGACCTTCTCAGCAGCAGTGCACAAAAGCGCGCAAACACCAGACCCAGCAGACCCTTCCTATCCCATCTCTCTTATGCCATAATTGCCAGGCACTAGCGGTGCTTATCTCTGTCCCCATTCATTCACTGCATTGTAATTCCAGCGCGCACCCGACTCAGTTGGAGTCCTGAGTCTGGCAACTGACGCGCAATTCTTTGCCTCAGCCGCGCTCATGTAAGGGGGGCGCACAGGGGGAATGTGCTTTTAGCAGTCTTGAAGTTGCTGAACTTCTTTTGAATTTTACCGTAGTAGACCGGAAATTCCAAAAAACATGGGCTTGTAAAATTATGCATTCTACTCGTAGACCGTATAGACCGATTTATCAGCTACTCACTTGCTTGTAGGTACGCTCGTATATGCTTTAGCAGGACTTGCATTCGCGAAATTCAGCCCAATAGTGAATGAAGCTGTAGCGATCAGGCATGACAATCATCATCATACATGTATGTCAGCGATTTCAGCCGAACACAAACAAAGGATTAACTATTTTAATGCATGTATTCTATAGATGAAATTCAGATCAATGATAATAAGTAAACCGTGTAGGTTCGTTCACACAATGGTACGCTCGTAGTAGTTTACTTTGTCTATAGAGTACACAGAGAATAGATAATCAAGCAAGTTATTCACTCCTGAAGCGAAAAAGCTGCATTGTGTGCGCTTGCATTTTAGCGAGTTAACTGGAGCTGGAGGTCCACAGTTTGCTATCACCTCAGGCGGTGTTTGAAAAAGCGGAAATGTGTACACATCATTTTTATGCATCCTACAGTATCATTTAAGGTCGAGTATTGAAATAAAATGGCTGCATTTTCATGCATTAAAGCTTTCTACACAAAATTTAGGCCATGGATCACTAAAGCGCGAACTAAAAAGCGGAATAGACACCTCACCCTGGTGCATCATCAGCGGCCAAATGATAACTGTACATTAAAAATAATTAAGCAGTTGCAGTGTACAAATACATGATTTTGTGGGTCACGAAAACTGTTCGATAATATTGTACTTGATAACGACTGATTATTGATTTTTTCGCATTTACCTAAGACACAGGATTGTGACTTCAAATACTGCCTTAAGTCAGCTTTTAGCTTTGCAGTATACATTTCAGTAACGAATTCAATTTTAGTAAACGCAATCTCTGCCGTGCCCCTTACAGTAGAACAGTCAGCATGTTTCTGCGTAGAGAGCCGTGCCAGTCACACAAAGCTGCTGGACTTTGAATCCGCCGTGGCCCCCAAATATCGGGCATTTCCGCCAGGACTTCCTCCGCCATCGCCGTTGTGGCCCGCAGCAGCCCGCTGGCGCTGCAGCAGGGACTGTTGACCGCCCTGAAGGTGCCTTGGCAGCGTGCAGCTGCCGTTGTGGGCCGGCGCCACCCTGCCATCCATGCCGACTTCTCCCGCCGACCACTGCTTGAAGTGCACTGTGTTGTGTGCCGCATTGGACCTCTTTCCGACGGCGCTGCTGCAACGCAGGCTCTGGTAGGGACTGCCGGAGCCCCGATGCTGCAAGTCGTATCTGAATGTGCTCATGGACTGCTGGGCCCCCTTGCGGTCGATTCCGATCGGCTCTGCGACAGTTGAATTTTAATTTCGGACTGGAATTTTGACTCACTTTGTTGAGCATCTTTAAGAATCGACGGAAATTGTCTATTACTCTTTGGGACTATTCGGGCCTTTTGGCCATAGACAAAACCGATTTCTCGAGAGAGATACTATCCTCATGTACCGTATCGGCCTCCAGCTCATTTTTAAGAAAATCGAGTGTAGACGTCCTTCTACTTTGGTTGTCCACCATGGATCACATGGAGTCCCTGGATCGGACAGGGTTACTCAGAATTATTTTCCTGCTTGTACTTTGTTCCTAAGACATTATACCGGCTCAGCCTAACTTTCATCAAAAAGTCTGCACTTTAACCCACTTTATGGTGTGTCTGTGTGAAATCTTTAACTGCAACCTTAAGCGTTTCATACTGTGTTTTGCGGTTATCAGCATTTCTACTTAAATTTTGCATTAAGTTTCGCTTACAGATAGAAAAAAGAATTAGTCAGTTATGGGAGAACTTCGCTGCTCAATAAACATCTGAATAAGTCTTCTCTAGCAAGAGAGCACTCACTGCAGAGCAACAGAGAACATACCTATTCAATCTAGGAGCTGAAACTGCCTCAGTTCATTTCAAGTCTTCTCAACTATGTTGAGCATCATGACATGAGATTGCCCACTCGAGCTCCTATCTATTCACTTCCATCCCGTTTAACGAGACCGTCAATGCATGCGGTTGCACACTTTTTACTTTAGTTGTTTTTGACATGATGTTAGGGTATTCCAGCCTAACATAGCCTAAAAATAGAAGCTAACTATTTTTCTAGTGGCCCTATTGTTCACAACGCAGGCTCTGCTTTTCTCAACTGCGACCAGATGTATAGAAGGAGCAGCCGATCTCCACGGCTTTTATCCAAATTCCCCATCGACAATTATGGCCTGCCCACCTGCTGAGAGCCTTCCCCACCTTGATTGCGCAATCTGCGCACAAATATTTGAACTGCAGGGGAAAAGGGAGTAAATCTCTTCTCCTTATGAAAGGAACCGGCCCAATCGCACTCGTGTACAGTGCTATAATGTTGTGAGAACCTTGACTGGCATAAAACACCAGCTGAAAGGTTTAATAAACACACGAATATTAACTAGTACAAGCATAAAAACTATCTGCAACTGAAACAAATCAGTTAATAAATATGAAATAAGTTTCACTCACCTTTAACAGAGCGGGCAGTTCTGCTTCCATTGTCGCTGCTGCAGCCTTTGCCGCTGTCCAGACTATCGGCATCTTCGCCAGCTGTCAGCAGATGCAGCTTGCCCTGCAGAGGGGTTGCCGTCATTCGCGTGATTTGATACTCAACTGCTCAACAATAGAGTCCCGATTCTAGTCTATGCAGGCATCAGGAAATAAATCTGTGAGCAAGCAAAATTATTTTGCATTTGCATCTGACAAATTCCAGGAGCCCCGACTTCGGGCTTCACTATAATCTTCTTGATGGGATCTTAGTAGCTCACCGACAGCTTCACTTCCTTCCCTCGCTACTCAGCCTCAAAGCGAAGCTCGAGCGGGCAATTTGCGCAGATTAGCAGGCCTGAAAGGTGCTGCCTCGCATTAGCAACGGATTGTCTGACTGTTTCTTACTCAGCCACTACCTGTTTCCCAGTCTCTTTCGCTTCATCATCTTCACCATAACGGGCGATATTTGCTTCACAAAACTTGCCTAGCATAAAAGCTTTTAGAGAGCTCGTTCTGAGTTGCGAGCTGTGACAGAGTTGTCAATGCAGGGCTGACTGCAACTCCGCACAAGAGAGCGTAAACAGAAAATGCCTTTGATGTCTGCATCACCTGTTTTTCTGCCCGGCTTCACACCTTTGTTTCCTGGTTCTCATTTTCCCAATTAGAGAGCCAATTATTTCTTGATGGTTCATAGTTCACTGCTCGAATATTTTAGCTAGATATTTTCAGCAAAGCACAGAAGGAAAACTCCCTAATTCATCTTTACTTTTCTCTATTTTGAAATTACCAAACTGGTGACTTCGCATGCTGTTCAGACAGCCAACAATTGAACGATATGAAAATTTTACTAATTAACGGTTTCAGGTAAGTCCGGTTTTAGCGACGCAAAGCGGCTTAGTGTGGAATGCACAACTTGTGGGCCCGGACAGCCGCGGCTGGAGCAACGGGCCTGTGACTCAATCCCATTCTCTAATTAGCAGTGGGAGAATTCTATCCCGTCTCCCCCCCCCCCCCTATCTTATTTCCAACGCTTCCCCCTACTTTCCCGCCTCGCCCTCCAAGTAAAATTGAAAGTGGAAAGGCGAACAGGCGGTTTGGGAGTTCCGGTGTCGCATTTCGTGTGGCATTTATTCCTCAGCTGAGCTCCTTGCCGCAGGTATAAATGGGGAGTGATAAGAAAGGAGGCAGCCCCGCCCCGCCCCCCGTGATAAGAGCTGGAAGGCCGCAACAAGGAAGATACAGAATGCATATGAAGGAGGGGGGGTATCTGTGCCTGTTTCAAGACTCCACTTGCCGCAATGTGGGAAAGAGAGACAAGAGAGAGCCACTAATGAGGAGCCTGGGAAACAGTGGCATGACCGTGCATTTCGCTAATAACGGCTTCTGCCTGCCACCTTGATAACTATTGCATTACTCAGTCTGTGGCTACCCCTCTCAAATGACCATATACAGATTTCGCATTTTGAATACTCATAATAGCTCTTTATGTTGGCATGCGGCCGGCTCGCATTAAAATAATGCAGTCACAATTACCTGTGTGTGTGCGTGTTGTCACTTATCATATAGGTAAGAAAACTGGGGTGCAGAAACCTTAAATTATAGGAAAAGAAATTATTTCACTAACTATTTCACTATTTCACCAACTACGAGTATTTCAATTATTTCACTAAGAATCCAGCTTATGGCCGCGGGCCGGATGAGAAAGAATTTAAGAGAGGGAATTGATGATGATGAGAGAAGCAAAGAGTAGAGAGGGAAGAAAAGGGAGAGAAAAGAGAAGAGAAAAGAAGAGAAAAGAGAGATTAGAGATTAGAGAAGAGAGAGAAGAGAAGAGAGACAAAACTTGAGCGGGCCGGATTGCTATTGTGAAGTTTCAAAGGACCCGAGAGGGCCTGATAGAGAGGCTTCGCGGGCTTCAGTTAGATTTGCAATGACTTAAACTGTTAATCTGTTAATTCAGCAGTGAATCTCATAGCGTAGCTTACATCAGCAACTGGCAGGTAACTTCTGCCAATCGTCTGGTCTGACTCCATTGGACTCAACGTCAGGGCCACCTGGTAGTGGTGCGGATCGCCTGCTTCACAGTCCGCGCTCTAACAGCGAGGGTAGAGCCTGTGGCAGCTGAACCATCTGGTAAGCAGGTTGTATTGTAAAGCAATTCAGAAAGTACAGCAGCAAGTTTGGGCAGGTCAATGTTGGAATATTCTCTTTTGTCTGCTTTGCTTAACAATGATTTCCTACCGAACCAATTAATGCTAACTGCTCATTTTTATATTTGTGATGCCTATTTTGCACCTGAGAAATGCGAATTATATTCTGAGTATTCTGCATAGTACCTGAGAGGCACCAAAATGAGTGAGAGCTATGACGCTGAATCGAGTGTTTAAGATCCTGAATGGCACTGGAGGCGCCAAAATGAGTGAGAGCTATGACGCTGAATGTCAGATTGATCATCAAAAGTGCCAAAAAGAACTCTCGGAGAAGCAAATTTTTTAGTAGCACGTGGCTGGAGATTTGCGCTAGCCAAAGATTTCAGAGGATAGGAATGTTACTCTCGAATCTCTACATTC
>NIVC01003141.1:0-22500 GCA_002269645.1 Macrostomum lignano
ACACTGATGCAGACACTAAGATAACGAGGAAGACACTAAGACACTGAGCAGACACTAAGATAACGAGGAAACACTAAACACTGCGGCAGACACTAAGATAACGAGGAAGACACTAAGACACTGCGGCAGACACTAAGATAACGAGGAAGACACTAAGACACTGATGCAGACACTAAGATAACGAGGAAGACACTAAGACACTGCGGCAGACACTAAGATAACGAGGAAGACACTAAGACACTGATGCAGACACTAAGATAACGAGGAAGACACTAAGACACTGCGGCAGACACTAAGATAACGAGGAAGACACTAAGACACTGCGGCAGATACGAGGAAGACACTAAGACACTGCGGCAACACTAAGATAACAAGGAACACTAAGACACTGCGGCAGACACTAAGATAACGAGGAAGACACTAAGACACTGCGGCAGACACTAGATAACGAGGAAGACACTAAGACACTGCGGCAGACACTAAGATAACGAGGAAGACACTAAGACACTGCGGCAGACCTAAGATAACGAGGAAGACACTAAGACACTGCGGCAGACACTAAGATAACGAGGAAGAACACTAAGACACTGCGGCAGACACTAAGATAACGAGGAAGACACTAAGACACTGATGCAGACACTAAGATAACGAGGAAGACACTAAGACACTGATGCAGACACTAAGATAACGAGGAAGACACTAAGACACTGATGCAGACACTAAGACTAAGACACTGAACCAAATTATAAAAATGACTCACCTCAGCATAGCTGCGATAGAAGTTGTGATTCATCTGCATCCGACAGTCACTCTTCCTTCATCAGCCTCACGCCTGCGCCTCTTCAGTGCTTCGCTGTTTTGTTGATGCGCTCGAGCGTTCTCTTGATTGAACAGGGCCAGCTGCCTGCATGCATTGATGGAGCATGGCGATGCGGAGAATGTAATAAAATAACGGCTTCAAATTAAAAAAAGCTACAATTTTCCAACCAAATACGACAACCTTCCATAGTCCTTGTGAATGAGTTGCATCGCATCGCGCTGTGGCTGACAGGTTGGTTCAGGCCTGGCGGCACGAGCACATCGACGCTGGTGGAATTTCCGACCTGGTCGGGTCAGAAACATCAGGCCGGACTGCGGGTTGGGCGGAGGGAGGCGCGAGTTTGACAGACTGGCGGATAATAAGAGTTACACGCACTTGGACAGGCACTGAAACAGGCACTGAGAACGACTGAGAGCACTGTGACAGGCCACTGTGACAGGCACTGTGACAGGCACTAGGACAGGCACTAGGACAGGCACTAGGATAGGCACTGAAACAGGCACTGAAACAGGCACTGAGACAGGCACTAGGACAGGCACTGAGACAGGCACTGAGACAGGCACTGAGACAGGCACTAAGACAGGCACTGAGACAGGCACTAGGACAGGAACTGAGACAGGCACTAGGACAGGCACTGAGACAGGCACTGAGACAGGCACTAGGATAGGCACTAGGACAGGCACTAGACAGGCACTGAACAGGCACTGAAACAGGCATGAGACAGGCACTGAGACAGGCACTGAGACAGGCACTAGGACAGGCACTGAGACAAGCAGTAGGACAGGCACTGAGACAAGCAGTAGGACAGGCACTGAGACAGGCACTAAGACAGGCACTGAGACAGGCACTGAGATAGGCACTGAGACAGGCACTGAGACAGGCACTGAGACAGGCACTGAGACAAGCAGTAGGACAGGCACTGAGACAAGCAGTAGGACAGGCACTGAGATAGGCACTAGGACAGGCACTGAGACAGGCACTGAGACAGGCACTGAGATAGGCAGTAGGACAGGCACTGAGACAAGCAGTAGGACAGGCACTGAGACAGGAACTGAGACAGGAACTGAGACAGGCAGTAAGACAGGCAGTAGGACAGGCACTGAGACAAGCAGTAAGACAGGCACTGAGACAAGCAGTAGGACAGGCACTGCGACAAGCAGTAGGACAGGCACTGAGATAGGCACTAGGACAGGCACTGAGACAGGCACTGAGACAGGCACTGAGACAGGCACTGAGACAGGCACTGAGACAAGCAGTAGGACAGGCACTGAGACAAGCAGTAGGACAGGCACTGAGACGGGCACTGAGACAGGCAGTAAGACAGGCACTGAGACAAGCAGTAGGACAGGCACTGAGATAGGCACTAGGACAGGCACTGAGACAGGCACTGAGACAGGCACTGAGATAGGCAGTAGGACAGGCACTGAGACAGGCACTGAGATAGGCACTGAGATAGGCAGTAGGACAGGCACTGAGACAGGCACTGAGATAGGCACTAGGACAGGCACTGAGACAGGCACTGAGACAGGCACTGAGATAGGCACTGAGACAGGCACTGAGACAGGCACTGAGACAGGCACTGAGACAAGCAGTAGGACAGGCACTGAGACAAGCAGTAGGACAGGCACTGAGATAGGCACTAGGACAGGCACTGAGACAGGCACTGAGACAGGCACTGAGATAGGCAGTAGGACAGGCACTGAGACAAGCAGTAGGACAGGCACTGAGACAGGAACTGAGACAGGAACTGAGACAGGCAGTAAGACAGGCAGTAGGACAGGCACTGAGACAAGCAGTAAGACAGGCACTGAGACAAGCAGTAGGACAGGCACTGAGACAAGCAGTAGGACAGGCACTGAGACAAGCAGTAGGACAGGCACTGAGACAGGCACTGAGACAAGCAGTAGGACAGGCACTGAGACAGGCACTGAGACAAGCAGTAGGACAGGCACTGAGACAAGCAGTAGGACAGGCACTGAGACAAGCAGTAGGACAGGCACTAGGACAGTCAGCCAAGTGTCAAGGACTACCAGCGGTCAGGCTCAGCCGGGAATTCGGTCTCCAACCATCGCAGCCTGCTCAAAGCCCGAGCTGACATTGGCGACAACCGGTAGTGCCGAAATCTGTCATGGAATTTTGGTTTATGATTTCTCAAGCACTACTCAAACTACGAGTGGTAGTTAAAGTCCCAAGCATGCTCAACAATTATCAGGATTATATTGACCTCTTACCCATCGAATGCCAATTTTCCAGTTGCAACTGAAAAAAGCAGCGGAAGGCCAAGAAGGATTATGCAGTGCTGAAAATGATTCATAATTTGAACTGGGCAGAAACTGCTAAGCAAATCTGTGCGCTCAATGAATTGAAACTGAATTGAAACTCATTATTTAAATGTTTCTAACGCAAAATGGAAAACTGAAAGATTAAAATCATTTCACAGTCAGCGAATTTGTAGATGAAGCTTTATGTAAACAAAGAGTCTGTGCGGCACAGTGATGCTGATCATAGGCGGTCATGTCAGGTCACGAATGCAAATTTGTCTTCAATTTTATCTATGCTTTTTGAAATTGCAATAAACTTGCTGTCGTACGTAGTACGAGCTAATGTTTGATGTCAACTTGGAGTCTACCAACGACACGCGCTCATGCTCTCAGGTAATTGAAACTCAGTCCAGCTGTGAACTTGAAAATCGGCACTTGAAATTTCATGAGCATCGTGAGCTATTGTCATTTTTTTATTCTATATTGGTCTTCATTCCAACATTGAATAAGGTAATCTGATTCACTTAACTAAAGAAGCATAAAAAGGGTGCATGTTTCTCTATCCAGAATACTCGTATGTTTCTTCGTTAAGTATAATGTTTTCAATGTTTTTCTCGATTCTTATTGGCTAGTAAAATACTCGTAATATCCGACCCATTTTTGTTCCTCTCTCTTTCTATACACCCAAAATCTTATTGGCTGGGAGTTCACCCAACCCATTTTCTGTCTTTCTCTATTTCTCAAAGCCGTTTCTAATTGGTTGGGGGTTCCCCACCCCATTTTCTATCCTTATCTATTTCTCAAAGCCGTTTCTAATTGGCTGGGAGTTCAGCCACCCCATTTTCTGTCCATCTCTATTTCTCAAAGCCGTTTCTAATTGGTTGGGGGTTCCCCCACCCCATTTTCTATCCTTATCTATTTCTCAAAGCCGTTTCTAATTGGTTGGGAGTTCCCCACCCCATTTTCTGTCCCTCTTTAGTTCACGACACTTGCTTCTGATTGGGTGGGGGTTCCAGCTCACTACTTTTCTGTTATTGTCCGTTTCAGTGCCCATTTCTGATTGGCTGTAAACTGGCAACATATACTTCTATTAGCAATCTGATGCAAATAACCCCAAAAAAGTTTTGTGACAAACCAGCATTCCAGTTTCTCCTTTCTTAACTAGCAACAACAATTAATTGGGCTAAGTTGTTTATTTATAGACGAATGTATCTAGATGAATGGATTTCTAGGAATTAATGGCTTTTTTGTGTGCATATACATGCATAAGAATCTGAAATGTGTAAGCTGATGTCACACAACTGATCACGCTCAAATTTACGTGTACAGAAGTTCAAAGATGTGTTGAATAAAACAGCAATCGCAACTTTGCACTTTAATGCAAGAAATTGACAAGAATAATGCTAAAGATAATTTAAGATAAGATAAGATGAGATTACTTCAAGTAGTAAAAATACAATTAACAAAGCGAGCCTGTTGAGATGGGACAATAAACATAGGACAATAAGTAGAAGCTGAAGGAAACGACAATAAACAGATATTTTCCTTGACACTGTTTAAGATTTGTACTCGCAATGAAAATTGACAAAATTGTCAAAAAAAGTCGTAGTTTTGCTTTCAAAGCAACCAGGTAACAATATTTCGATACAAAACTGGATTAAAAAAACTAACATGTAGTTTTCATTAACTTGGTTTTTGGGAATGCATAAAGCAAGAAAACGGTGGTTTGAATTTAAGTAAAGCATAGGCAGTTGAACCAGAAGGGCGCTAACACTCAATTTCTTAGAAATGAACCGCCAGTGCATTTATTTGGCTCTGGAGAACGCGTAGCGCTAATGGGGTTGTACCATAGACAAATTCGATTGAGAAAAATCCTATATCTCTATATTAGAACTTAACCCAACTTAACGGCTATGCAATATTTACGCGCCATACTCTATACTTTCTACTTAACAGTAAGCAAACTCTGCTTAAATTTTGCAACTATGAAATATTTCAGAAAATTCACTATCGAGACAGAACATCCCCGCTGGGAAAAAATTGCAGCGACGACTGGCTGATGACGACAACTTGACGACAAGTTCACAGAGTCCGATAAAAAGCAGGCAGTAAATCAGATTTGGAAGCGCGCATTTGCACGATACTACTGAGTTGAACAAATCATACTTATTTTAGTAAATCAGGAGTAAATCGACAAGGCTGTCGCCTCTAGCCTGTCGTTGCTTGTCGTAAAAGTGTCGTCGCTGCAATTTTTTTCCCAGCGGGTCGGTTTTACATGTATCGCTTTATTGGATTTTTCTAACTGTACTCTCTGCAGCGTCAGATACACAGTCGGTCTCTAAGCAGCCAGCCGGATCCGCTGGCTCAGATCCGCATAGTTCACTGGCATCAGGGTGACCTTCACGTCCTTCCACAGTCGCAGGTGCGGCCAGTTTGGGTCCTCAGACGGTGTGGGATAAATCCAGTGCACTGGCAGCAGGAGGTTCAGCCACCAGCGTTCGCCGAAGACTCGACACAACGCCTCCGCTGGTTTCAACGAGGATTTGATGGGGAGCTTCTCTTTCACCTCAAGAGACAGCAGGCCGCCTCGACTAATCAGCTCGGCGTGCTCCATCAAAAATCCCAATAGTAGAGGCTCGAAAAATCCCAGACAGTAGCCGGTGAACACCAGGATGCAGTCCTGCCAGCTGGCTGATCCTGTGAACGCTTGCGCGATGGTCACGGGAAGGAGGGTGGCAGCCAGGCCAAGTCGGGGCACGAAGTTTGTCACCATGTAGAGAATGCAGTGCACAGATGCGTAGGTTGCTGCCAGCACTGCGTAGAATAGGAAGACTAGGAAGAAGCTGGAGGGAGAGGGGGGGCAGTAGTAGGTTCGGGCACTAGATTATCACCTGTTCAGGCACTGGATTCTCACCTGTTCAGGCACTGGATTCTCACCTGTTCAGGCACTGGATTCTCACCTGTTCAGGCACTGGATTCTCACCTGTTCAGGCACTGCATGGATTCTCACCTGTTCACACACTAGATTCTCACCTGTTCGGGCACTGGATTCTCACCTGTTCACACACTAGATTCTCACCTGTTCAGGCACTGGATTCTCACCTGTTCAGGCACTGCATGGATTCTCACCTGTTCACACACTAGATTCTCACCTGTTCAGACACTGGATTCCACCTGTTCACACACTAGATTCTCACCTGTTCAGGCACTGGATTCCACCTGTTCACACACTAGATTCTCACCTGTTCAGACACTGGATTCCACCTGTTCACACACTAGATTCTCACCTGCTCGGGCACTGGATTCTCACCTGTTCAGGCACTAGATTCTCACCTGTTCAGGCACTAGATTCTCACCTGTTCAGGCACTGGATTCTCACCTGTTCAGGCACTAGATTCTCACCTGTTCAGGCACTAGATTCTCACCTGTTCACACACTAGATTCTCATCTGTTCACACACTAGATTCTCACCTGTTCACACACTAGATTCTCACCTGTTCACACACTAGATTCTCACTTGTTCACACACTAGATTCTCGCCTGTTCACACCCTAGATTCACATGTTTAGGCACATAAGGAAACTCACCGCTCATTTCCTTCTCCAATGCAGGTCCCAGAGAAGAAGCAGTGATGGTCTCGCTTGAAAACGCATATGTCGCACAGGGGACAGTGGTGCGTCCTAGGCGGCCTCCAATGCCGGCAGCTGAAGCAGGGCTTATACGACAGGTAGGAATATTTATGGTCCTCAGCTATGGTACGCTTGAACTTAGGATTGTTCTGAGGCATCGGTATTGGCTGGCTGGCATTGTAGGCATTGTACAGCTCCGGGACAATGCTGCTACCAGCCTTTTTGCTCGCTTGCTGATTGTCCTGCATTTGTGTTTCGTAGAATGTGATGCAGCGACTGATGAAGATTGGGAGAGACTGAAGACATATAAAAGATAAACAAATGAATACACAATGGGAGAGACAAGACCGAGAGACGGACAAAGAGAGAAGGACAGGGAGAGAAGGACAGGGAGAGGACAGGGAGAGGACAGGGAGAGGACAGGTAGAGGACAGGGAGAGCACAGGGAGAGGACAGGGAGAGGACAGGGAGAGGACAGGGAGAGGACAGGGAGAGGACACGGAGAGGACAGGTAGAGGACAGGGAGAGGACAGGGAGAGGACAGGGAGAGGACAGGGAGAGGACACGGAGAGGACAGGGAGAGGACAGGGAGAGGACAGGTAGAGGACAGGGAGAAGACAGGTAGAGGACAGGGAGAGGACAGGTAGAGGACAAGAGAGGACAGGGAGAGGACAGGGAGAGGACAGGGAGAGGACAGGGAGAGGACAGGAAAAGGACAGGGAGAGGACAGGGAGAGGACAGGGAGAGAAGGACATTGAGACGCCCCCAGGTCGCACCTTGGTCTTCCGAAAATGCACTTTCTCCGGATCGTTCGGGTTGAGCACGAAGTCGCCCTGCATTTGCAGCGGCTCGCCAACAAATCGCCTTTGTTGAGTTCGAATCAGCAGCCAGTTGAGCATCATCTGGGCCAGGCAGACTGTGGGAAACGCGGCATTGAAGGCGGTGGCCCACCAGCCCCAGCCCTGCCGCTGGATGTTGATGGGGCCAATGAGGAAGACGCCAAAGGACCAGATACAGGCGCAAGCGAGGATGTAGCATTTGGCGCTGAATCGGTTTAAACTGGCCGGGTTGACGAAGCGAAACCAGGTGCGCTTGAAGACTAGCAGCAGCTCGGTGGGCATGGCGCCTTGGAGACTTGGCTCTGGAATGCGGTTTGGTCGAATTTAAACTGTTGGAATTCCACATTAAAAAAGTATCTGAACACAAATGCTACTCATAAAAAGCTAGATGGGGCACTTCATGGAAACGTCTGGTCACTTCCTAACCCTTCATAACCCTAACTTAAACCCTGACCCTGACCTAATGTCGCATTGTAAGTTATTCGCAAGGGGCGCCAGCACCAAGGGGCGCCAGCACCAAGGGGCGCCAGCACCAAGGGCGCCAGCACCAAGGGGCGCCAGCACCAAGGGGCGCCAGCACCAAGGGCGCCAGCACCAAGGGGCGCCAGCACCAAGGGGCGCCAGCACCAAGGGGCGCCAGCACCAAGGGGCGCCAGCACCAAGGGGCGCCAGCACCAAGGGGCGCCAGCACCAAGGGGCGCCAGCACCAAGGGGCGCCAGCACCAAGGGGCGCCAGCACCAAGGGGCGCCAGCACCAAGGGGCGCCAGCACCAAGGGGCGCCAGCACCAAGGGGCGCCAGCACCAAGGGGCGCCAGCACCAAGGGGCGCCAGCACCAAGGGGCGCCAGCACCAAGGGGCGCCAGCACCAAGGGGCGCCAGCACCAAGGGGCGCCAGCACCAAGGGGCGCCAGCACCAAGGGGCGCCAGCACCAAGGGGCGCCAGCACCAAGGGGCGCCAGCACCAAGGGGCGCCAGCACCAAGGGGCGCCAGCACCAAGGGGCGCCAGCACCAAGGGGCGCCAGCACCAAGGGGCGCCAGCACCAAGGGGCGCCAGCACCAAGGGGCGCCAGCACCAAGGGGCGCCAGCACCAAGGGGCGCCAGCACCAAGGGGCGCCAGCACCAAGGGGCGCCAGCACCAAGGGGCGCCAGCACCAAGGGGCGCCAGCACCAAGGGGCGCCAGCACCAAGGGGCGCCAGCACCAAGGGGCGCCAGCACCAAGGGGCGCCAGCACCAAGGGGCGCCAGCACCAAGGGGCGCCAGCACTTTTGAATTGCACTAACAAATTGAACAAATTCTGTTCGCTCTAAACTGATTCACATGCATTTAAATTCATTTTTTCGCTGTAATAAAAATCATAAAATAAATAAATTCGTGTTAAATTGCCTTTCGAAAAATAAGACTTATAAATCGGTGTTATTTATTATATTTTACATCAACTAGGAACTCAGCTCGCATAATTTGGACAGATTTGAACAATATTATTTTTCCCAGTTGGCAAAGAAATCCAAAAAGAGAGATCTATAAAGAGAAATGTCCTCTTTCTTGACAATAATTCTAGATCATATATATAATAATCAGGGCTGCACTTTTGTACATCGCTGTTACAGTACTTGATGAAGAAGTGTTTTTCAGCGCATATTAAGGCTCGGTAAGCATAGGTTAATCGCACTAGCTCAGTTCCCCACATGGTAGGGATCGTGAATCGGCGGCAGAGTCTGCGCCCGATTGGGCTCCTCGTAGTGATCGGGATGGCAGAGGCCGTAGCGGACCGGCGGTATGTCGCCTTTGATCGCGCCAGGCTTTCTGGTGACGTCATTTACTCCGGTGTTCTCCGGCTTCAACGGGAACACCTCTTCGCCGAATGCGCGGCGCTGGCTGGGCTTCGAGTAGCGATCGTACTGCCAGTTGAGGAACTTCTGGTCGGCCTGCCGGGTGTAATCCAGCCTGCGGCGGTACCAGTCCGGCTCGACTGCCGCGGCGCTGCGAGCGTGCATGTCCCAGTGCGTGTTCCACTGCTGGCAGGAGTTCCACTTGCGCCAGCCGGCCTGGCAGTAGTCCACCCCGCTGGAGTGCTGCGTGTTCACGTGACCATTGCGCGGCATCCACATGCTGCCAATCTCGTGCAGCGGCGGCGCCATGAACTGCTGCTTGTAGCGGCTGGCTAAGTTAGGGACTCGATAACTGTCACTCATGCTTGATTGCATGAAAAGTTTTGTTGAAAGTAATCAAAATGAATTTGGCTCCCCACAGTCCAACACGAACTGTTATGGTCATTTAAAGCTATACATGTAAAGTTTTTGAACAACAATAGCTTTGAATAGCTTTATTAGGTTGTTGTTTTTAGTTACATATAATATATTACTACTGCAATTGGAAATCTATTGTCACTTTCTTAGGCCCTGTTTTTAAAATCTAAACCCTACATTAAAATAGCTCAGAAAAATCTCAGAAAGCTAGCAAAGTTAATTTTATAGAACCACTCAAATTATTTCCTGTGTTGTTTTGACTACTTGGAGATAAAATTGAAACTTAACCAGCCTTTCAATTAACTAGCTAAATTTTGCACCAGAATGTAGCATTTGTCTTAGTTTGATGATATCTCTTAAGCAGTAATTTTTTTAAATCAAAAAACAGAAGCTGGTAGGCTAATAAATGAGTAAAGTAATAATGTGAGATGATGGTTTCAATTAGGTACATGATACTACATTAAAATTTGTCGAGTTTACTAACTAATATCATTTCCACATTAGCTGATCCATGTATAAAAAGCTGATCTTGCGCTCAAATGCACATACTAAGCTTTGTAATACTATAAAAATTGTTTTACCAGTAATTCGATACTTTTTTAGATATGTATATATTGTTTAAATAAACAAATAAATATATGTTTATCAGTGGCGTCGCAATGGATTTTATGGTGGGGGAGGACAAAACCAAGAAGTCAACATGTACATGTACATGACTAAATTCCTATATTTCCATTATATTGAGAATCGTGTTGTCGGCACTCATTTTGGCGCCGTAGGCATTCCTTTTAGCGCCTTAGGCACTCATTTTGGCGCCTAAGGCGCTATATTTTGGCGCCCTGAAGAAAAATTATTGATTACCACGAGTCACAAGGTGGGATGGGGGGACAAAGCATTGGCATGCCCCCCATAGCTTTTACTGGGGGGGGGGGGACATGTCCCCCCTGTTCCCCCCCCCCCAGGGGCGACGCCTGTGATTTATACATGTTTTCTGTTAAAGCTATATGATGTGGTACGATAGAAACCTTGGGCTGATAAATTGAAAAATTATTAAGAAGTGCTCGAAATTAGATTGTCATTCAAAATATCATTGAAATTTACATGCAACAATTGCATTGTAGCTGCTAGTGTTACTCGACAACCAGCCAGGGGCCGGCCGGTGGGGTACGGTATACATGCATAGATGCTCAGTCATACAGTAAAACGATATCTAAAGTGAAAGTGAATTAAAAAATAATTTAATTTTAGACGGTAACGCCATGTTAAGTGATCACCTTTAATTAATTTTTTGAATACTGTAGAGATCTACTACAGTTAACTGATGAACGTGAGAAGTAAGTACGATGGTTCAAGGAATTCAGCAAATAGAATGCGCAAAATAAAAACAACGCTATTACATTGTTATGACAGCAAAAGTTAAAACAAAAACATTTTAGGCTCTTATGACTTTTTACACTTATAAGTATATAATTATTAAAGTATGCTTTTTTTAAACTTTACTATTGTTTATTTATTATGCAAAATTTCAAGATGAACCACTATCAAAATACGAAATCCTCTTAACTGGATGCTCGTAGTCGTAGCTGTGGACGATTTTATCCATTTTTTTCTATATTTTTTATTTCGTTTATTTCTTAATTTTAACTAAAACTCAATTCTTTTTACTGAAAATATGCAGTTTTATGAAATACTATTAACCGAAACGTCCGTTCACCGAAACGTTCGGTTAATTGCAGCTGCATTGTGGGTCTGAGTTATTATATAGTATATCTCAGCTAGTTAACAACTGATTATTGATTAAATAATATATTTGCAATGTTATTCGGTGAAAATAAGCCCATTATTAAATTTCAATACTTCTGGTGCCTGAGAATAAAAGATACGGCAGTTGCAGAAAGCGCAGCCGCAACCAGAAATTTGTCGTGGGGTCGGGGATTTTGGTGGATGGGGTGGAGGGGTGGCTCAGCATTTCGGTGAAAATTCGCTTGGTCCCTCTTTGCCTTTTCTCTGGTCTCCGCCTAAGGGTGGGCGACCCCCTCTGGTTGCGCCAATGGTTGGCAATTGCAGACTTTGCTTCAATTGTTATACTGCAATAGTGCGAGAACTTTTTATCGTTCGCTTTTGATTTCGATAAAACTGTACGCGAGAGCTAGCATGCCAGGTGCATATGAAATCAAGTCAGAGTCACTCAGTCAGAGTCACAGACCGCGGGATCGATTCCTCGTCTGAACCCTTCGGTCTTCAGTAATTGGCTGTGATTTTGTATAGATGCTCTCATTTCACGACTGACATCATGACATCGGTGCAGGCATGTTCGTAATCGTAGGATTTTACCTTTAATCAGTGAAGTTCCATATACTTAATATTCTTATACTAAAAAAACATGGCAGCATATATTACCCTACAGGCTACAGCTCATTTTATTCTGTAACATTTAATATTAGTATCGAGTTAAAGTGTAATCTATATTTTAAATGGTTTAATCAGGTGCCTGACCATAATTCTTTAAAAAGCTATATGTTTAGTATGTATAACTTACCTGAAAGTTCTCTTAGAATTTTTAATTAACTTTTTATTCTTTCAAATAACTATTCACAATGTAATTATTCAAGATTGTGTCCAAAAAGTTTACTTCCATTTAAAATTCTGCCTTAGAAACTAATATAAACCAAGAATTTAAATATTTTAATTTGCCTTTAAAGAGTATAATTTATTAAATATTGCTACTGTGTCTGATAGTATAGTATTGTGTAGTATATTTAAGAACTTATAGATGTATATATGTATGTAAATTTACTGTACAGTTTAAATCTTACTTTCTAAACAGCTCTCTTTACTTAAACTAACTTGAGTATTTTTCTTTTGTAATTTTTTATAAAAAAACCTTATCGTTTTATTTCGTTCATCAAAAACCTTTTGATGAGTAGACTAAATGATGTATTTTCATTTTTACATGTTGATTTAATGTAGGTGGATAGGAATATATCAATGGGTTTTAAATTTGATAACTAATAGTACTTTTATCAGATAGGAAAACTGAGAGTATTTCAGTTCTTGGCAGTGCAAGACTTTTAAAAAATTAATTGAGTCTTTTTGCTTTCTTAATGAGTTTCTTTACCAACTACCAACTAACAAGGTATTTTTTCAGTAAAGTTGCGAATTATGTGCTAATATAGTATAACCCAGATTTATATAGCATCTACGAGTATTTTACCAGGTCTCTATGTTCTTAATTGTCTAGATGAGTTAGAGAAATTATTATTAAAGTGGTCTCATGGTGGTGTCATGTATCCAGAAATTGCACTATTACTCTAATAAATATTCTGGAAAATTCTGTGTCCCATGAAACCATACCTGAGTAGGTTTCAAGGGTTTTGTGAAAAGAGTGCTCCAATGACACGAGAGAGAGAAAGAAGCTGGGCAGTTCATTGGGCAGCTGCTCATCAGCTCAAATTAGAGCTCGCCTATTAGCCTGAATAAGCTGCCAATGTGTGCTCAAAACCGGTGTACGTTGCGCTGCGTCAGAGTCCAGCTATTAACCTCACCACTGTACCTTTAGCGGTATACTCGCTGTTATATTTGCTTATTCATGGAGCTCTGCGTTCGTCTATCTGGATTAGGAAACTCTAGGATGGTAAACTCTGACGAATTCAGAAATTTAACATAATTTAAAGTCCTATTTGATTATTTTCCATCTTCTGATTTGAACATTGTTAAATTGTTTACAGCAAGTTGAAATTTACAAAACTATTTTGCGTACGCGCAATTTGATAAGGACTGCTTCATCACAGAAAACGCGCCATATTTTCGACAAAAATAGCCAACCCAAATTGAAAGCTATCGCTTGTCTGGAATTTTTCATCACACCACTAAAAATAGAATGCAGCCGATTAATATAATATGCATATTGAAGACATCGGAGTTGCAGTCACACTCATGTGGAGAAACTGGAGAATAGCAGTTTGAGTCTGTGTAGCACTTCACTCCAGATAGTGTGTCTATGTAGAACTCCACGCGACTCGGAAAGAATTTTAACTTACCGAATGGCATGATGAGAAAGAGGGAAAGAGAGAGAGAGAGAGAAGTGTACATAGATTTTGGCTGTTCAGGTCATTTTCAAGGGTATATATGCATCTATTTGCGTTAGTGCAATGAAAAATAGATATGTACATTTCTCTTGTTCGCAAAAATACAGGTTTCGCACGCGAGAAGCCTGCAGTGTGAGTCACAGATTGCCCGGCTTTGGCTAATGCTAGAAAACTCACTCCAGAATATAGTGTACCCCATAAAACGCTTGCAAAAATTTGCTTCATTTCAGAAATTTTAAGCCAAAAAGTAAAGCTTGTTGACAAGCTTAAACTGGAAGTGAAACTTATAGCACGAACTTGAAGGATGCTATTGTCGTTGTTTCTGCTCCACCTGTTTTCGAGTTCAATGATTACGGCTACTCCGGTACGTCCGTCATCTGCAGCGTCCAACCGAGTGACCGGCTGTCAGTTGCCTGGTTCAAAAGTTGGAAACTATTTTAGCAGCGCGATGAATTCCTCAGACACTTGGTTTAGCTTGGAGATTGGCTATGTACGACTCACGATGTTCTGCGTGTCGAATGAGTTTGGCGACGAAGTTCAATCTGGTATGTTGAACGAGCGTAGATCCTTTATAAACTCTGGATTGCACAGCAACCCAAACTTCATGTATTCACTATCACAAATCATAAATTTCACCAACCCTAAACTTCACCAACCCTAAACTGCACCAACCCTAAACTGCACCAACCCTAAACTTCACCAACCCTAAACTTCACCAACCCTAAACTGCACCAACCCTAAACTGCACCAACCCTAAACTGCACCAACCCTAAACTTCACCAACCCTAAACTGCACCAACCCTAAACTTCAGCAACCCTAAACTGCACCAACCCTAAACTTCACCAACCCTAAACTGCACCAACCCTAAACTTCACCAACCCTAAACTGCACCAACCCTAAACTGCACCAACCCTAAACTGCACCAACCCTAAACTGCACCAACCCTAAACTTCAGCAACCCTAAAATGTTTAAACCTCATAGACTTCACTACTAACCTATTAGCTTAACAATTCCTATAGATATCACCATTTCCTAAAGCTTAGATTTTTATCCAATAACAGGCACCGGGATATCAGCTGTCCTGAGTTCGAGTGGAGCATCCGGTCAAGTTTGGCCAGTTCCACCCAAAGTATTGCTAGCCAATGTCAAATTCGCATTAGCAATGCTACGAGGTCTGCTACCCCAGTCGGCTAAACATCCTGCTGTTGGTTCCCGACTCACTCAACTGTCTATGGCCGGCTTGGGGAACTTGCCAGCCAATGCCATTGCTCAGCTAGCAACAACTCTTACTAAGTTTGGCGACTTATTCACGCTGAATATCAGTTCCGTTGGAGCGACCATTCTGCCATCCGAATTGCTGTCTTTGCCGCGACTCCACCGACTTAATGCCGGCGGAAATCCGTTGGACTGCGCGCTGATTGAAAATCGATGGCTTCGGCTGTTGACTCAATTGGGTTCCAGACTGGTGGAACCGGCGCTTCTGATGCGGCACTGCATAGAGGGTGAGCCTGTGGGGCTTTTAGATTTTGAGTAAGGAAGACCAGATTATCGACTGGGGTTGGGGTAGCAGAGTGGCTCAGTTGTTGACTGGGGTTGGGGTAGCAGAGTGGCTCAATTATTGGCTGGGGTTGGGGTAGCAGAGTGGCTCAATTATTGGCTGGGGTTGGGGTAGCAGAGTGGCTCAGTTATTGGCTGGGGTTGGGGTAGCAGAGTGGCTCAGTTATTGGCTGGGGTTGGGGTAGCAGAGTGGCTCAGTTATTGGCTGGGGTTGGGGTAGCAGAGTGGCTCAGTTGTTGGCTGGGGTTGGGGTAGCAGAGTGGCTCAGTTGTTGACTGGGGTTGGGGTAGCAGAGTGGCTCAGTTATTGGCTGGGGTTGGGGTAGCAGAGTGGCTCAATTATTGGCTGGGGTTGGGGTAGCAGAGTGGCTCAGTTATTGGCTGGGGTTGGGGTAGCAGAGTGGCTCAGTTATTGGCTGGGGTTGGGGTAGCAGAGTGGCTCAGTTATTGGCTGGGGTTGGGGTAGCAGAGTGGCTCAGTTATTGGCTCGGGTTGGGGTAGCAGAGTGGCTCAGTTATTGGCTCGGGTTGGGGTAGCAGAGTGGCTCAGTTGTTGACTGGGGTTGGGGTAGCAGAGTGGCTCAGTTGTTGACTGGGGTTGGGGTAGCAGAGTGGCTCAGTTATTGGCTGGGGTTGGGGTAGCAGAGTGGCTCAATTATTGGCTGGTGTTGGGGTAGCAGAGTGGCTCAGTTGTTGACTGGGGTTGGGGTAGCAGAGTGGCTCAGTTGTTGGCTGGGGTTGGGGTAGCAGAGTGGCTCAGTTATTGGCTGGGGTTGGGGTAGCAGAGTGGCTCAATTATTGACTGGGATAGAATTTGGCAGTGAAATTGTCGGTTTGTCTGAAAACTGTTTCAAGCCCTATTTATATGTCTCTCTTTATACAAATGAATACTTTCAATGCGTTTTCCTAACTTTATTACCGTCTGCTATTAATTATTTACCTTGTTGAAATTCCGTTGTGCACAGAAGATGCAACGAATAGCAGTGCAGCAGAATTATATCGCATGGACAGTCAATTAGCAACTAACATCACCGAATTAGAAGCTGTGGAAAACGACTCCGCAGCGTCACACTACGTTGATTTGCACGGCGAAATTTCGGTACCCTGCAGTCGACGCTATTTTCGTCCCACCGACGATGGTATTTGGACGCCCGACGCTAGCGTCGTTTGGCGCCGGCTAGACCAACCGGGAGCCAAGCTGCTGCTGGCCTCGATGGGCAATCTAAGCACCTATTTGGAGGCCAATTCTACAGCACAACTATCCTCTTCTGCCAGAGTTTGGCACCCGGAACGGCATAGGAAACGATTCGCAACGCAAGTTGACATCGGCTCGGCAGCTCTAGGAGCACCGTTGATGATTCGGGGAGCTCGACTGGCTGTGGCCGGCTTGTGGCGCTGCGAGCTGGCCAAGGCTGGCTTAGTGCTGGGCGTTCGGCACCGGATTGTACTGAGGCCGCCGTTTGAAACTTTGGAAATTGCATGCTACATTGTAGCCGCCTCTAGCAGCATGGCTATGGTGAGTCAAAACTGTTGTTTCGTTTTGCCTTAACGATGTTGTCCTGGCCTGGGCTGCGGACCCTCCGCAGCAGGCCCAGTATGCGTTCTCCCACTGACTAAGCAGCACCGATTGCTCCCCTCACTGACTCACCCGAGTCACCCCACTGCACGCCCCCCATTGCTTCATGCTACATATCTCCTGTACGTTTGTGTTCGTGCCACAGCACGCCTATACGGTTCGGGCCCCAGAGCCCAGAAATATAACGGTAAACACGACCCCCTCAGTCTCTCCACATTTGTACTGACTGCCTGCCTGCTCACGGGATCCGCTCCCAGGCAGAGCTTTGAACTAAACTCCAAGACTCACTTTCAAGTCATTACAGATGTCTTCGCAGGTTCTTACGGAGTTCTACTATTATAAAAGTCTTTCTGAACGAAAATTTAGTGAATATCCTACCAAATTTCCAGGTGCTCATCGGCCTAGCAGCCGGATTAATTCGTATCTTCATCCGCACCCGCTGCTGCACCCGCGTTGTACACATCGTGGAGGCTCAATCGGTGCACAATCTGAACGCCTCGCCGTTGCAAACTCGCCGCCGACGTCAAGAAGCCGCCGATGCCGTTGTCGGCCTCGATTTGACAGCTGAAGGCGGCGACATTGAAGAATCCGACATGGGCGCTGTGGAACCCTGGCTGGATGGCCTGAATCCGAGCAGCAGCGGCGTCGGTGCCAACATCCGCGATCGGATGCGCGACATCAACGACCAGCTGCGATTACGCGTCACCAACATGCGAGCGGGCTGGACCAGCGGAGTTGAGCACGTCAAAGGCCAGATGCGCAGCATGGCGGAGTTCTGCGGAGTGAACAACCCACCGTTGGGCCAGACGGTCAGCGTGGTCAGTGTCTACACTAATCCGGACGGCAGGCAGGAGCCGATGGAGCAGCACTTGCATCTGCTGTCATCGGTGTAGCGAAAATATTGTCGATTCGGTGGAATATTCTAGATCGCTAGAATCCCATGTTATATGTAATCAATTTCTTTCCTAGAAAGTTTTGAAAAATACTTAGTGTAAATCAGGATAAAATTGGTATCTACAGATATTTTGGCGTTCAAACTCCTGTTGCTCTTAAGTATCCTTCCAGTATCCCTTGAGTACTACACCTGCATGAATCTACTAGTTACACCTAAAAGAGTCGAATTTCCGTTTCAGGTACTATAAACTATAGAAGGTACATGCATGGATATCAGGCGATTAAATCTGGCATGCAAAGCAAAAAAGCGGTTGCTATGAAAGGTTTATTAGAGAATTAATGATTTCAGAATTCTTTTCCCCGCACCATAAAATCTATACATTGTATTAAGACGCCCTGTAATAAATACAATGTACGTAGACTTGTAGTTAGGTTACTCATTAGAAAACAATAGCTTGGGGATTTCTGTTTAGATGTTTTAACGCCATCTAGCTTCAGCCAATGAGAGAGCAGTAAGGAGAGAGTTAGGCGCACGAAACTCAGCCTACTAGGGGGGGGGGGGGCAGGCCAGATCTACCTCAGCCAATGAGAGAGCAGTAAAGGAGAGAAGGCAAAGTCACACACAAGCGGGCAAGCGGAAAGCCAAACTGGCCTGGATGTGGACTGAGGCGCCATCATTTTTCTCTCTTGTCCCTATGCACTCACTAAATTAATTAATTTTTATTAGCAATCTTCATCTGGAATTCATTAATTTTTGTAATAATTTGGATCTTGGACAGTTTGGATAAAGATGCTATTTTTTGGGTTTGCTTGTAGAAAGCCGAAGGCGATTGCTGCATCTTTAAAAATGTTTAAATATTATAAACTTTAATCAATAATTATTTTACGACAAAACCGATAATTTTGATACTAAGAAAAAGAGTAGATGATCACTTATTTGCAAGTGGCATCAGTTATCCTAGAATGTGTGATTACCATGGTCAGGATCTTGTACCGGTGTACGCCGGAACGAAAATTGCTTCCGAAGCTCATGTACGCCAATGTACGCCAACGAACTTTTTATGGCACAAAAAATACGCCAAAATAAAAATACAAATTACGACCAATATTAACCGCTTGAAAATTTTTAACATTTAAAAAAATAATAAGTAAAAACTGGTAAATTTTTTTCTAAACCGTATAATACTAGTTCATTTTAACTATATTTGTTTTACTTTTAACTTCTTAGGAGACTATGCCAAACGTAAACTTACGCCGGAATCTTCCAGCGTACATGTATACCACCCAGAGTCTGGTGTGATTACAGCGAAAAAGTTCGCTGTACTTTTAAACGCTGTTTTAAATGCAGTGTACGAGAGGTGATCAAAAAGTTCTGCAAGTGACCTCACAACTCTGCGTTACAGCAGCCGATGCGTCTAATCAGTGTCACTTTCCCTCAAAGTACTTTCCACCACAGTACTTTGTACCGTTGCATGCGTGTGAACCATGTCTGAAAGCAGTCATGGTACTCAGAAGTTAGTATACCCTGTAGAGCTGAATGTACCACTTGGGCAAGGTCTTGTATGCGTGAAATGGCCTCCCAGAAATGATGGATTTGATCCTCGGGAACAGCCAAAAGTTGCATGGTGCTAGGTCTGTAGAGTAGGATGGATGAGGCAGCAGCTGGACCCCCTGCTGCTCCAGGTACGCCATGGTTGAAGCCGCCCTGTGCGGTGCCGCATTGTCATGGTGCAGCAGGAGTCGAGGTCCATGCCTGGTTCGCGCACGTTCCTGCCGCTCCTGCAGCACGCCTGGCAGAGCAGTGTCTGTGTAGTACCTGGCAGTCACTGTGGCACCCGCTGGAAGGATGTTCACTGATACAACGCCCTGAGAGTTGAAAAAAATGGTGAATATCCGCTTCCGACTGCGGAATCCGGTCTTCAGCACCTCGGGCCTTGGCTCATCTTCTGCCAGCCAGACCACGTTGGACTGCTTATTCTTCATGGTAAATAAGTAGATCCAACATTCGCCTCCTGTGATGACATCCGACAGTCGTCGTGGGCCGTGAGGGTCAAAAATTTGCAGCCACAAGCGACAGATGCGCACCCTCTCTGCTTGCTGCTCCGGAGTGAGAAGATGGGGTACCCACCGAGTGCAGGTCTTTGTGTGGCCCAGTTGCTCATGCATAATGTTATGAGCACTTCCATAGCTGACACCAAGCTCATAGGCAAGGAATCTCAGCGTAATGCTCCAATCCTCACGAATAATTGCATCGGCACGGGCCACGCCATCTTGGGTCACGGATGTCCAGGGTCGGCCAGACCTCGGTTCATCGTTGAAGCTGTCCCGGCCTTCCGAGAAATGGCGCGCAGCCAGCGGGCAACCGTGTCAAATGATGGAGCAGGGTCAGCTAAAACATTCACCAGATCGGTATGAATCTCAGTCGCTCGGCAGCCAAGTCGCATGCGCATAAATATGTAGAAGCGAACACTGTCTTTTGATGTTTTCATCAGCTACTGAAATCACATGGAAAATATATGGCTGTGAAATTTGACTAGAGCACATTGGGAAGCCAAAATTCATATAAATATAACAAACAGATATAGCCGCATATGTGTAAGTTTTTAGCTTTTGCCGATTTTATAACTAAAAGCTATAACAAGAGGTTGCAGAACTTTTTGATCACCCCTTGTACCGTGCCTGCAGCTGTCACAGTGTAAATGCACTTTATTATAACAACCCGGAATGCTAATGTCAATTCTTCATATCACACGCTATCTGTGATAAATCGCTAATTTATTTACAAATTCATTCTGTCGCTCTTTACGGTCGAAAAAAATAACATTTTTTATTCAATTGTTAATCTTAAATTGTTTTGCTGTCATTCGTAGAATAGGTTAAAAAAGCTATAAAAGCCTAGCCTAAAATAAAATTTATATTACATTAAAATAAGCTGCAACATTACTAACCCTGTGAGCAAAAACTAAATTTCCATACAGGATACGCGCAGTTGTGAGTGTAAATTCATTTTTAATTGTTAAATGTTAATATTTTTTATTTAGAGTAAATTATAGCGTGTAATTTGCATTGTTAGTTGGACCCAATTCTTTCAAGTTTTTGTGTAATTCTTTCAAATAATCATTTGTGCTTATTCATTTCGGCATGGTACATGTAACTAAATTAACGCGTATACACACATTTATAACTCTTGAAAATATAGAGAGACACGGGATATTTCCGGCTTTATTTATCGATTAGTTATCTAACGGCTACACCTCTCTTTACACATTCTTTGCCCCTTATTTAAAGAGATATAGTTATCTGACATAATATCAAGGTGACTTTAGTCCGCTAAACCTGAAAACGACGAAAAAATATGAATAAAAGAGTGATCATATTTCGATTAAAATCCAAGGCAATTGTTTTTTTATAAATTTTCTAAAAGTTACTTTTAACATGCTTTGTTGGCTACTCTAAGTACACGTCAGTTCCATTACGGTCTTAGAGTGCTTGCATGCAAACTAAAACTTTTAAAGTTAGGCTAACGCTACTAAATCACAAAGATTTAGACAATAGTGAGACTTAGAAATAGTATTTGTACGCCAATTCCGTCTAATTTAATAAATTGTCGTCAAAAAGTTCAGAATCTGATTTGCCGATATGTATCGAAAATAATTTAATTCGTTACAAGTGAATATGTTAGTTATCAGTTTACGATCTTACGTGTTGGCAACATACGAAAATATTTAGAGAGTAATATCTAGTAGTATAAGTGTTAAATTAGTACTATTATTAAGCCCAGTAAAAGCGTTTTTTTAATCAGTGAAATACGAAGCAAAAAAGATTCCGGTGAGGCGGATTTGAACCACCGACCTAAGGATGGCTGCATATTGCACTCTACAGTCCTCCGCTCTACCAACTGAGCTATCACCGGGGCAGAAGGAGATGACTCAGAAAGTATACTTAATCAGTTTGCAAATTATTTTTTCATTTTAGAATTCAGGTTTAGGCTTTATTACATGAGAGAGAACTGGCCCATCAAAGGGAGTAAAATAAGCTTTGTCTTTAAACTACAGCTTCAATCACTTTAATCATTTTAATCACTTTGCAAAAAAGCAAAGGGATCGTTTTTTAATTTAAACACTGCCTAAATTGGCTGGGTTTGGACTACACCTAGGGCCCTAAGGCCTAAAGCATCTTTAGCTAGTTTTTCGTCAACTCGTCGACGTCAAGGCGAACCGAGAAAGTCGTTATTTCCATTCTCTTTCGCCTTTTTGCTAATGAATTTCAAAGGCCTGGATCTGGATGCTTTGCATGAGCACCTTGTGTGTGGGCCAGGCCAAGAGACGAAAGCCGGGTCCGCGGGAGCCTTTTTTGGCAGTTTAAAGCCAGTTTGGGAATAAAAATGATGACGAGATGTCGCGAATCAAGCAGAAAGAAATCTATCTAGGTCTAATCTGTCAGGAAATCAGAACAAAAGCGATGAGAACTGCAGCTGAAGGACGGATTTATGGACACCCCCCAGGACTAATTATAGGAATTGTAGTAATTTAGTAATTTGTTATAATCGTTTAACATCACGAACAATTATGTTTTTTCGTCCTTAC
>NIVC01003141.1:27500-44456 GCA_002269645.1 Macrostomum lignano
TATTTTATATGAAATCATATCGCTTTTTTGGAATATTCCACCTGACAGAGCCCCCGCTGGGGGTGTGAAGCCCCCGCTGGGGGTGTGAAGCCGCCACAATTGAACCATAAACTTTTATGTAGAATTTCTCAAAACAGCTTAGAATTCTCATACAGTCTTAAATCTTTCTGGCGGGTCAAAGACAATGTTTTAGTAGGGATTTTCTTAAGACAGTCGGCAAGTGAAAGAATGTCTAAAATGGAGAGAAGCGAGTACGACAAAATTAGTCTAACTGCTTTAGCGAGGATTCGTGCTGTTCTATTTGCTATGTATGGCGCTGAGGAAGTCGTTGAATTCTTTGATTTCTTCAGCTCATTTGAGAATTCACCTACAGCTGATGCGGTGCGTCCATCTTTACCTTCGACAAGCCGTGTGGGTGAGCTGCTTGATTCGACCGACTTGGAGTGCCAGGATGTCTGAGAATCATCGGTCCCTCTGCCAAGGTGGTTGATGGTCTTGGATTGCGTCCAGTGCTTCACAAGGCATCTCTGGTCCAGAAGAAAACCTGAGCAACGGTCCCACCGGTGAGCTTGTCGCGTCTGATGAGTCTTGTGAGTCCTCTAATGCACACGGAGTGAAGTCTATTGTCATTGGCAGTCCTATAAAATTGAAATCCTGTTGAGTGCGTGCAGACTTTTTGAAGCTAGCATGGGAAACTATTGAGAAGAAGCATGAGTTATGCGTTATTCGTAGTCTGTTTTTCTTGTTTTCTATTTGCGACATCAGATACACATTAATAGTTTATTAATCTATGGTACAACTAGTCTTTTCCCGAGACCATTAAATCATTTAATGGGCTCCGTTTGAAGACCATTAAATGATATAGAAGTAGTTGTGCCATAGTGTAGTGATCCGCTAGTTGAGGTTAGGCGTCCCACTTTGTCAGCAGTCTCCCTCGCCCTCGCCCTGGGCTGCTGTCTGCCGCTGGTCAGCTTCCCGCCCCCTTTGCCCGTCTGTTGCTGTCCTTGGCCTGTTCTGCCCTTCTGCGTCTCCGTTCTCAGCCCCCAGTCTCTCGACTTTGGGTTGTTTCTGTTTCGCTTCCGTCCAGTTTTTCCCTGTCTTGTGAGCTAGTCACATGACAGTTCTTGCGTTCTTTGAGTCCTAAAGTGCAGTAAACATGTTTACTGCACTTGCTGGCCCTGTTTACCGGGGAGTCACATGCTTCGGTACCCTCCCTTCTCTAAGGAGAGGAGTGACTCATGTTGCTAAAAATAGCAACTGAGTCACAGCCGTGTGCACTCTGCCGGGGGACCCCAAGTGACGTCAGTTCTAAAAATAGAACGAGTCACGGGGTCCGTGCGCAAAGGGACTCTGCCCAGAGGCCATGAGTGACGTCAGTTCTAGAAATAGAACAAGTCACGAGATCTTGTGCAATGGGTCATAGGTGGATCCCGCGCTATAAATAGGAGCACTCTCCCCCTTGTTTCCGTCAAGGAGTTCTGTGCTAGCCGTCTTTCTGTCCAACCTTGAGTTCTACGTGACTGAGTCCCGAGTGTCTGAGTCTTTGCGTACATTGAATCTATTCCTATTGGTCCGACTGAGACCCGACCAAGCCAACCCAAGCCTACGAGAGGCTAACTTAGCCCTCCCTTTACCATCCAAGCCCGGCAGGTACTGCTGACGAGACGCCTAGTACGTTGAGCTGCAATTCTGCACTTTGTGCTGTGTTCGTTGACTTCGTTATTTCGTTCCGACGGGAAGCTCACCTCCCCGAAGGCCGAGACCTGAAGGAACTGGTGGCAGCATTACCTACGCTACTGAGAGTTGAGAGAACTTCCCACTGAAGAGGCTCGAGTCTTAAGGTAATCTTAAGTGCCTAAACCGGGAAGAAAACCCCATAAGCATTTCACTGGTGGCAGCGGTGGGATTCGAAGACCTACCAGGCCACCCCGAGAAAACCAAAAGTACTTCACATAGACTATTGATTCCTTGCTGCACGAAGGCGCCCATTAAACGTCAATTAAGTATATGTTATTCCCATGGAGGAAAGAATAGAATGGAGTGCTAATCTGAGCAAGTTATTTTTATCTCGCTCGATTTTCGCTTTTAACATCCCTTTACTATTGGCTGAAAGCATATTTTGATGCGAGCTCGAACTATGCTGGGCCAGACCTTTTAGAGGGGAACGAAAGCGAAAACGAGACGAAAAATACTTTGTCTCTGGCAGTCACGAGCCAATAGGAAAGAACGGGGGGAAAGGGATGTTAAAAGCGAAAATCGAGCGAGATAAAAATAACGTGCTCAGATTAGCACTCCATTCTATTCTTTCCTCCATGGTTATTACGTGATGGAGTGGTTTCGAGTCGTCATGCGATGATGAATGAGTTGGAGTTGAATTTGCAACTGAATAAAGCGACACCTGAAAATATTTTAATGACGAAAGTGCAGTTCTTCGTTCGTTCTTTGTTTCTTACACGTTATTTCGTTCAAAAAGAAATTCCAAAGTAAAAATAAATTTCTTTCGCATCAAATAAATGCTTTTCTTAGTCTATGACCGGGCCTAACTGGGTAATAAATAAGCAATCGGATTTTATATGCTAATATGTCTGGATCAGTTGCACATAAAATATACTTTTTCGCCACGCTTTGTGAGTTTTATTTCTCTTTTAAGATGACACAAAATTTATTTACGAGCTACATGTATCTACATGTGGGACATGTGGGTTAAACTTCTGTGGCACAAAGTTAGTGCATGTTTCTTTTAAGCAGTTGAATAGAATGCTTTTTTGAAGACAACAGTCGCCAAATACGTAAAGGGCGGGCTTTCAAATAGCTTCTAGCGGTCCATGAGTCACCGATAGAGGCTTTTTGCAGCCGGGAGAAGCCTTTAAAAATGAACTGATAAATTTTTTCTAATTTTAGAATCAAACGAAAAATAGTAAAGTGACTCGGCTTTTCATAGAAACAATGCTTATTGACGGTTTTTTATTTTACTTTAAAAAATTAATTAATAATAGTTCTGCTGATCATTAAGCCTCTGCTTGGAATAAATCTGACTCAATGCAGTCCACAGTTAATATCTTATCTATTAAGTTTAGCACTAGACCCTCTTCGAAAATATTTATACCTTTCTTGAGAAGCACTTACAGCTCTTGGACTGGGCTTTCTGTCGCGCATCAGAATTTCCTTTGAGTTGACGAGAGAGAAGGCGGGACAGTTCTCTTCATCCCTTTTATCCCGAATCCCAACAAAATTGAGTGAAGCCCGTCGACTGAAGATTATCTTTCAGCCAGTCGGGGCATCTGAAGAGACGGCGGAAATATGAATGACAGTGATCTAGGCAGCACTGCAGCTTGATGGACTTCAAAAAGAAAAAGAATAACCTTTTGGTGCATTCCAAAGCGGAAACAGAATTGCTTATTCATCATTGGGCGAATGAATCTCCCAAAGTAAAATGGATATTGACTAGATATTTGATTTTCATATTTGACCGGCTTCCGGGATGCTACTTGCCTCCCCTCGCTTGAAAGCTCAATGATAGCCTCATTCATTTTTACCAAAGAATGCGTACCAAGATCCCAAGAATCTTGAGGAGCGATAAATTGACTGTTGTAGCGCTGCGTGTTTCAAGTAGTCTGGTGGCTTGATCTTAAAAATGTCTTCACGTTTAGATTATCACTGATACGACGGAAATGTCCCAGATACAACAGTTTCACAGATACTTCAGAGCCACCGATACATCAATGGGACAAAATACGCTAATTTCACAGGCCCTCAAGTGTCATAGGTGATGCGTCAGTTTCACAGATGATGCGTCAGTGTCAAAGATACGTCAGTGTCACAGATGATACACAGTCACAGATGATAAATCAGTCTCACAGATATTCATACGTCAGTGTCACAGATGATACATCAGTGTCACAGATGATACATCAGTGTCACAGATGATAAGTCAGTGTCAGTTGATAAGCCAGTGCCAATGTCACAGATCGTTGATTTAATAGCATTTCAGATAGCATTTTCTATTTTTCAGATGATTAATTTTGAACGAATAAAGTTCGTTTTGTACGATTAGAACTTTTTCGGCAATTATTTGCAAGAAAACTACTCGTGGCTGTATTACACTCACTCCTTCGCAGTGCACTGCATACATTTTGAGAACAACAACAACAATTTAATCTTAGAATGTTACCACATCTACCCCATCTACTAAACGCCGCCAAACTGCAGCAAAGAGCCACAGAATGGCTACCCCTCTGGTTGCTAGCCCGCCACCCTGTCGAGTTTACCCATAGCCTTGAGTGCTTGTCGGGCAGTCTAAGGACAGTTTATCTCGTATCAAATCTGAATTTGCTACTCATTTGGCCAGCCTTATCGCTGCCGCCGCTGCAGTGGCGATATTCACCTCTCCTTTTTTAATTCAATTGAAACCGAGTGCTTCATAAGAGTCTTTCTCTGGCCCGAGTCTCCTCACCTGTAGCCGCCTCAGCTCAGCTCGAATAGACTCAAACGCGTGCATAAACATTTTCTTGCACTTAATAACTTGTACGTGACTGGACTCTGGCAGGTATTCGGTCCATCTTGTCTTTTGCTCTCTCTCTATTTCTCTACCCATTATTCTCTCTCGCTCATGGCGCGACCGATGTGAATTAGAGAAAAAAGAGCAATCGTGCTGCAGAATTTCATAACTGCACATTATCAGTCTAAATTTAATGTGCCCGCCTACCGCTCTCTCTCTCTCTCTCTCTCTCTCTCTCTCTCTCTCTCTCTCTCTCTCTCTCTCTCCCTCTCTTCACTTTCTCACCCAGAGATATCACCATAGCAACCAGCTTCGTTCTCGACGGCGCTCGGGGTGGGTTGGTGCCAAGGGCTAATCGCTGTCGCAAATGGAAGCGGGTGCGTGCAAATGTAAATAGGCGAATTCTCTGACTTACTGTTCTATCATTCCTTTCATTAGTGGCCTTCCAATCGGAGTTGAGAGAAGAGATTGAAAGAAATAGTAAAAACAAGGAAAAGTTGGGGGAGGGCCGTTGAGGTGCGCGCTGCGTTTTAACAGTCACCCCCTACTGAGAGACTGCTCATTACGCCTAGAGCTGCTTTCGTCTCTTTTAATTTTCCATCCCTGTCTATTTCTTTTGTAGTTTGTCCGTCTATTTTAGACTCTTCCATAGTTTCTAGCTCGCATAAACTAGCAACGACCAGCCTCAGAGAGTCAAGAGACAGTTGAATTAGTGAGAGATCTAGATTTATCTTTATAGGTCGCTTCTGAATAAGGCGTCGTTGCGCCTCGCTCCCACTCAACTCTTTTCGAAGCACAAACGTTCTTAAATAAAAGAGAAGGCCGAAAGAATCACGTGCAAACTAGCGAAAAGGGGGGCTGACAGGATTGTCTTTGAAGCAGAAATCGTTTCGGCAGTCAAAGGCAGTCAAAGCGTGTCGCTTCAGCAATGAACTTCAATCAAGACGCTGTGAGTTGCACGCGTAGGCGGATAGTTCTGCGAGTCATTTTATCTAGAAAAAGTATTGTACTTTTCCATGATTGCAAATTCGTGACGTCTGGCCCTCTCGAAGGGCATAGAAATCCTCTCTAGAGTGTCTTAGACCTCTAGTAGCTCGTACAAGATGGCAAGCCTCTCTGAAAACCCTCTGAAGATTGTTAGAGGTTTCAAGCTGAAAATGGGCTACCCTCTGAAAGACTCTGCCAAGAAACTTTGAGGGGTAATACGCTTACAGTAAACGTGTAGCAAATGATGTATTATTTAAATTATCCTACACACATTAGTGCATGCCTGAAACAATGTCACTTTAGGATGAGGCTACCGCGGCTGCGGCAAAACAATCGCCAGGCCGGAAGTGCTTCGGCTACAGGGCTATCTTTCCCAAGCTGCTAGGCGATCAAGTTATGACTGGCAGAATGGATGGTCTGGTAAGTTTAGAGTGGCTTCTTAGTCTGTAGAATAGTGGTTTCAGCTAATACTGAATTCGTGCTGGATGCACTTTACAAAAAACTGCAGGATCACTACGGTCATTGGAAACTGTTTCGCCAGAGTCGAGCAATGGGAACGGAGCGGCAACAGTTGGTTATTAGTCACATGAAAGTAAGTTGTAAATATTAACGTTATTGTGTTATACTCTTGTTTACTTACATGCATGCTGTACTTGTACTTTTTCCAACTGATCGCACCTCCCAATTTTCACCAGCGTGGCCTGCGCCATCGCCTCGATCGTCGGTTCGCGGCTATCCAGGAGAGCAGCGAGGCCAGTCGTGGCGCTATCAGCGACGGCCCAACGCCCGACGGCATTGCAGGTGGCGGCGGCGGTGGCGGCGGTGGCGGCGGTGGCGGTGATGTACTTTTAAACGGAAGACTAGCTGCGGAAGGTACAAATGCATCAGCCTCGGAGCCTCTGGCATCAGCTCGCGCTGCCGAGGTTACGCCACGTCCGAGGCCAGCAGACGAGCACGAGTCGCTAGAGTCCGACAGGTCCACCGACTGTTTCAGCGCTACTCGCAGTACGGCGTACAGCGCTCCAACTCCACACTCAGCACAGCGGGTGTCATCCCGGTCGACTTTCTTCATCCGGAAACTGAGTCTACGCCGCCGGCCGCCGGACCGGCCACGTTGGCGGCCGATCCGCAACAGGACGAAAAAGTCAAATCGCTGCTGGACAAGGAGCTGACCTTCGTGAACACGTTTGCCGTCGCTTCCGAACTGGAAGAAGTCCTCAGCAGGCAGTCGTCCTCCATGACGGCCCTACCACCGATCGGGGCTCGAACTCGGGACGACGCCAAGACTCTGCTACTGTATGTGACGTCCAGCTTAGGTGATTTTGATGCCGAGCGAGCGGCTATGGCCGAGCATCTTGTGCCACATCTGCGGGACACTGCGCGCAGCTTTGGTCTGGACTTTCGTCTGATTGATCCGCATTTTGGCTGCCGGTTTCACGCCTGCGACAACCACGAAGATATGAAAATCTGTCAGGAGGCTCTTGCCAAGACGAAGCTGTATAAGGATCGGCTAAATCATGTGGTATGTCGGATGCGTCTTTCTAGAGAATTAACTTTAATGCACAGTATTTCGATCGAAACTGGTAACTTTTCGAATGCATGTAGTCGGATACCGGTGTGTTTGATCAAAAGGGATGTCAGCTTAAACTGCGGAATAGAAATTAAAGTCGGCAAGAACTAGCAAACACTGGAAACGCCAGGAAGGGAGGTTGATGGTGCATGTCTTGGCGTTTCTAGTCGACTGCTCTGACAAGTTAGTCCGCTTTGGTCCAGAGTTTTGCTTCGGGCTTCTTCGGATAGGTTGACATTCCCTTTGATTAGTGAAGCAATTTATATTATTGAGTACTTGCCTATGTATATAGTTAGTGCATAGCTTAAAGCAAGTGATAAATCAAGTAATATCGGTTTCCCTCTCCTCTCAGATCCTACTCGAGACAAATTCGGCAAGCCGAGCAGCCCGCCGACCATTGATCGAGCCGAATTCGAACTAATCGTCCGGGCGAATACAACTCGGCCTACCAGAAGCTGCAGCAACTGCGAGTGAGCGTCAAAAAAGCTGGAAGAGATGGAGAAGAGCGCAAAGTCCAGGAAGAAAAAGCGCAACAGAGCCGGCGCAGACGATGATGATACGGATGATGATTTTGAAGACGCCTCAACTCGTCGAAACAACCGGCGGACAAGCGTCAACAGGCGCCGGAGCAGCGTGAAGCCGAAGCCGAAGGCAAGCCTCACATCGGTAGCGAAGACGGTGGGCCGGGCGATGCTTATTCGCAAGTCTCAATTGGAGGACAACATACGCAGCATAGAGCCCTACTTGCCTAGCGAAAACTTCCTGGATACCTGGTATTACCTGGATAGCAGTCGCGTGCCAGTAGTTTACCGGCTAGCGCAGGTCAGCAGCGTTCTGCCGGAATTTTCCGCTTACAGAATGCAGGTTCAGGACCAGTGGCAGCGGACGGACCAGCAACTGTTGGCCACGCTCACCTTCTGCTCGCGTCGACTAGTGAAAAATGACGTCATGCCCGAGTCTGAGAGCACCATCCTTGCCCTAAACAAGACGTCCGTGCTGGAGCAAGAGTTGCGCCAGACCGTGCTTCGATCGCGTGGCAGCCACTCGGACACTCTGATGTTTGTGCGAACTTTTGACAACTTGAAAGATCAAGTAGGCCAGCCACTCGCGGCCTTATATACGGACATTGAGCCGGGACGTGACGAGGTCGACTTAGAGGCTGCGCACGCTTTTGTTACGGTCAAACGGGATCTGGAATTGATGGTGTGTCAATGAACCGAGCGTTTTACTATGGTTGTAAACAATTTTAAACCAGGCAGATTCTATCACTACCAAATTCAGTTTAGCGTTCTGCTTTATTATAAAAAACTTGCTGAAAATTTCACCCTCAGGTGCCAGAAGACATCATCCACCGGGCTCAGATCAGTTGGATCCCAGAGGGCGGCGTCAATCCCGAGCGGTCGCGCATTCACGAGAATCACGTGAAAAAAATCTGCGCCCAGATTATCCGCGTCCTAGAGCCGCAGATTCGTCAAATTGGACTGGATCTGGAGAGGCACCAGACTGAGCAGCAGAGTCTGATGCACACTATTCAGGAGAATGAGAACTACTGCCTGCAACAGTAATTATATTCATTGCTTTATTTACTTAAAGCAAGTTCTCCGAATAGAGCATATGGTTCAGAGCATGTATCAGGGCATATGAACTCAACTAACCAACCGCTCTTTACCCGATGCGCAATAAAACTACGCTTTGGTGGAGGTGATTAATTAGACAAGTGCAGCATGCAGAACTAAGTAAGAAAGGGAAAAGTATGCAGCACTCTTATTCGGTGAACTGTGGTACAAACTCAAGGCCGATTAATAAAGGCCATGCATCCATAGTACATTTTTCTGATCTGCCCGGTCTCACTCTATTCATAGTTATGAAAGACGTGTAGCCAAAACAAACTAGCTTTGATGCGTTTGTATTACTTACAGTAGCTTCTAAGTATTAAGCTGTGATTCTTTTTTCAATTTTCTCTCAGTGCGCTGAATGCTACGGCCGCAAGACCATGCTAGCCAAGATGAAGGCGTACCTGAACTCGGACAGCATGATCCCCATGGTGGTGCACGGACCGTCGGGTAGTGGCAAGACCACTTTGATGGCGAAATGCTTCTCAAAATTGAAAGACTGGCTGCCGGAGAGTTCGACTTGTGTTGTTCGCGTTGTTGGAGTGTCCAGCAGGTCTGGGAACGTCCGCTACCTGTTGGGAAGCATCTGCCGAGAATTGCTGTTAAAGTGGAAAGAACAAGGCGACCCACCGCAGGTAACGAGGCTTTATTAATTTTTATTTTAATTGACTCTGACATGGATTCGGGGTTTCTTAGGGTCCTTAAGCCTGGTAGTTGTTAAGTATGTTACCTCCAGTATGTTACCTCCAGGTGGTGTTACCTCCATGACGTGGGTTACCTCCAGGTGACGTGGGTTACCTCCAGGTGACGTGGGTTACCTCCAGGTGACGTGGGTTACTCCAGGTGACGTGGGTTACCTCCAGGTGACGTGGGTTACCTCCAGGTGACGTGGGTTACATCCAGGTGACGTGGGTTACCTCCAGGTGATGTGGGTTACCTCCAGGTGATGTGGGTTACCTCCAGGTGATGTGGGTTACCTCCAGGTGATGTGGGTTACCTCCAGGTGATGTGGGTTACCTCCAGGAAACATATTCCCTTATTCTAGGTAGAGCGAGTTTATTTAGCTCAAACTAGCCAAGTGAGCTATAGTCTAATGAGATGTAGATGTCAAATAAAAACCTACACATAATGCCTAGTACATATTTGATATTTCACTAATTCGTTTATAAGTGACTGGTTTTTAAATAGGTTCTATGTGCGCATCTATCTAAAACCTTTTTCACCAGCTAACACTTAAACTTGTCTGCGTCTTTCTATGGGGCTGATTTGAAATTTCAATATAATCTGGAATTTTATTTTCCAGAAACGTTTCGCGAGCAATCCAGAGGAGATGCTGGTACAGAGTGTTTCAAATTTCAAATTTATTTATGCGTTTTTAACCTACTACAATGATCAACTTCGAATGCTATCAGAATTAATTAGCAACTTTATTCTTGTAATTGTAAATTCCGGATTGACTATCTAATCAAGTTAATTACAAAATTTGACCAGATTTGCACACATTCATCTCACTAACCTGTTTGAATAAGAACTATGACAACAAGTATATATTTATCTATGCTTGCCGTAATCATAAAGATATTATTCCAGACCCGAAAATTTGTTAATTGTTTAATGACAACATTTTTACGACTTTCGATTCAAATTCTCAACAGTTGTGATTTACAATTGGGAACATTGTCAGTTTTCCTGATGAAAATAAAAACACGTTTGAGGGCTATATGTATAATACTCTAACTGTTTCAAATGTTTGCAACAGTTGACTGCAGCAGCAAAGTCAATCAAAACCGTCTCTCCTACACGCAGGATTTCGCTGGCCTGGTCAACGAGTTCACTGCTCGACTTCAACAGGCCTCTCGCGACCGTCCGCTTGTCATCTTGCTGGACTCCCTGGGCCAGCTCACCGAAGAGTACCAAGGTCGTCGGTGCCACTGGCTGCCGAAGGTGTTGCCGAAATACGTCAAGGTGATCGCATCAACGGTTGGCGACGAACGGGTCGGCGTGCTGGGCCAGCTGAAGAGCATGTACTCAGACGCCTCCCCGGATCACTTCATGGAGATGGAGCAGCTGACGGTCGAGGAAGCTGAGAAGATTTTGAGTTCGTGGCTAGCTAAAGAAGGCAAAACACTGACCACACCGCAGCTTGAGCATGTACTGTCGGCTTTTAATTGCGTGCCGTTGCCTCTTCAGCTGCGACTCAGCTTCCACGAATCCTTAAACTGGCCGCCCAGCTTCTTGCCCCGAGAATTTGCAGCCAAGACTCTGAAACAGTCGGTGACATTCTACTTGAGCCGACTGGAGTCTGGATTCGGCGATTTGCTTGTTAAACGAGCGCTCGGATACCTGACGGCCGCCAAGAACGGCTTGACAGAAGCAGAACTACTCGACATTTTGTCGCTCGACGACCACGTGATGGACGTGCTCAACTTTCAGTTTCATCTGCCTGTGCGTCGCTGCCCCCCGATCGCTTGGCTGCGCCTGCGAAACGCACTCGGTGAATTCTTGACAGAAAAATCCGTAGACAACTGTGTCACTATCGTCTGGGCATTCAACATGTTCAATGAAGCAGCCGCGGAGCGCTACTTGAACCAGAAGGAAAAGCCGGTGCTGCACAAGGCTCTCGCCGAATACTTCGACGGAATGTGGGCCGGCAACAAGCGAAAGCCGCACCTGGGCAACGAGGCCGGCTCCAACCGCTTTGTCAGCTCTCAGCCATACTACTTCGAGCGTCAAGAGCCGCCGGGTTTCGTCTGCAACGACCGAAAACTTGCCGAGCTGCCTTGGCACCTGAGAGAGTCGCAGCAGTTTGAATCGTTGAAACAAAAGTGCCTGTGCAACTTTGATTTCATTCTGGCCAAAATGTTGGCTTCGTCGGTGCGACATGTGTTGGATTTGTACGAATCTGTGCTAAGCGCCGAGCCTCGTGACAAAGACCTACGACTGATATCCAACTCTTTGTACTTGTCTCGAGCCGAGCTGGAGCTAGACCCGAAGCAACTAGCGTCACAGCTTCTTGGACGCATCACGGATGTGCTCAAAGCTGATCGGCCAAAGGCTCCAGCAGATCCGAAGAAGTACCCATTTGTGCACGCCCTCTTTTATCGCGCTCGGCGCAACAACGTTCCCACTCTTGTCCCATCAAAGTCGTGCATGACAACGCCTAGCGAGATTGTCCTTGATCTCCTGCAGGGACACCGACTGCCAATCACGGCTGTCTGCATCAGCGAAGATGGAACCACGGGATTCACTAGCTCGCAGGAGGACACAATTAAAGTGTGGGACTTGACGAATAGTAGAGTCGTAAGCACTATTGAAGGCTCTGGCAGTCAGGTACTGTCCATGACGCTTGGCCGTCAGGAATCGGTGTTGATCACATCGGAGTTAACATGCGTAAAGGTGTACGCAGTGAAGATAGGCTGTCTGCTTTTCACCATTCCAGTTCAGGATGATCCTTGCTCTGTTGTCGTCAATGGAGACACAAACAACTTGGTTTGCTTTCACCAGGGTATCTGCGTGATGCGCACCTGGAATTTGGAGCGCTTAACTAAGGTCTGCGACAAGACGTTAACAGAGACAGGACTGCACCAGGATCGCACCGTGGTTGTCTCTACCCGATGCAACGCAGATTTAGTTCTGTACGGCCTTAGAGGTTCCAATTTCGCTCGTGTTGTCCACTGCCGCAGCGGACAGGACGTATTAAAGCTGTCCTGTCTTGACAAAGCGTCCCTAGTGACGGCTGTGCAGACTAGTCGCGAGTATTACATTGTAGCTTGCCAGGCTACCGACTTGCACACTCGCGTGCACATGTTCTTCTTGGAGCTATTTGACACCGGAAAAGGCAAAAGCGTCCGACGCATCAAGGGTTGTTCATCTGACAGTGTAGTCGATGAGCTAATGCTAACTAACATTCAACAGCACGTGATCTCCTTGAATCCTATGCGAGACAAGAATATGACTGATATTGTGGCATGGAACCTGGAGACCGAGGAGCACAAACACTTTACTCGTCACCCAGGAATTTCGTCAATTGGTGCTGTTTACGATTTTCGTCGTGTGATCACGGGCTCGCTGGCCGAGAACGCCCTTCGCATGTGGAACGTGCAGCAGAACATGCAATCCGCGCCGCAAAAGACCGAAAGCCTCGTAAATCTGGCTGATATAGTTATCGACGCAGGTAACAACCGGTATGCACTGACAAAACTTTCCGACAATAGCGTAATTCACGCTTGGAGTCTCAGCGCGAATAAATTCTCCGGCAAAGTTGTTAAATCTGCCAAAAGCATCGCTGGGCCCAATGACATGGTGCTGATGGACAGGCACTTTGTCATTGTTCTAGCAAGACCAGGTTTCTCGCCTAAGGTGCCGAATGCAAAGTTCGTGTACCAGACACTAACTATCTTCGATATTCAAAAGCAAAAATTCACTGTCAATTTAAACAACGTACTCATTGTACCGTGCGCCTACGAGGAATATCACGTGATTCATGGCAACCAGCTGTTGTGCATAAATGAGTTTCACACCAACTTTTTGGTGTACAGCCTAGAGTCTGGTGAAATTATTCGCCGAATTAAGCCAGAATTCTCGTTTGACCCTAACAAGAAGCGGCCGTCCGCCCTGCTCGAGGGTAGCGTGCTGCAGCGCGAAAACGAAATGTTTGAAGAGTTCATCAACAGTCGAAAGCAGACGGTTTTCATGACACCCTGGGAGCGCAGAAACGAGAGCAAATCGGCAAAAACTCGACGCTATCGAAGCGAGTGGGAGGAGAAAAAGCAACGAGCTGACGAGCTTGAGCAGGAGAAAGGAAACGGCATCGCGGACTTCCTAATTAGCAAGGACCAGTCCACCGTTGTGTCCAGCTTTTTTGCTCACCACATCTGCGTATTCAACTTGTCCAACGGGACCCAGCAAAGCGTGCTGGAGCATCCCAACGCCCTGCTGCACTTGTTTACAGCGTCGCTTAGTCCCAACGGGCGCTACCTCGCTCATACTATCTACAACGAGCAGCAGGAAATGAGCCAGCTGTGCCTCTGGGACTGTCGCACCGGAAAAGTGAAGAAGTCCTTCAACGAGGGCGGCGTCGGGGCCGTAGCTATCAACAGCGACGCTAGCATTCTCGTCTACGGGACCGACAGAGGCGAGCTGCGGGTACGCGACTGCCGACGCAGTCCAGCCAAAGTCCGTGTGGCCAAGACCAGCGCCTGTGTGAACTTCCAGCAGAGCAGTCACCGAAACTTCATCCAGTTGTTCCGCGACGATAAATGGGCTTTGATCTACGCCAGGAGCCTGTCAGTGTGGAACATGCAGAGCCTGGAAATGTTGAGCATCCTGACACCCGATCAGCCGCTGCACTCGATTCGGCTGGCACTGAACGACCAGCTGATTGTGTTCAGCTCCAAGGACTCAAACGATCCGATCATTCTGAAGATGCTGTCGGCCAATTCAAAGCGACCACAACGAGTCGGCGCGCGCAAGTTCGGCGAGGCGGACTCGACAGATTCGAGCGAGGACGAAGACATGCCGGTAGAAAGAAGCGCTGACGACTGACCATTCGACGTTAGTGAAGAACTTGTGAATTATTTATCACCTGTGGCGCTGTAAACGCTGCTGGAGCTTCTATGGTAAAACAAGTTTTCAGTGAATCCCCGTTTCTATTTCGATGTTTTACTTTGCATAGCTAAGTTGCGTGTGTTGAATTTTGTTTACTATTGATTTCTTTGTTTTTTTTCAATCAATAACTCTTCAGGTCTGATTTTATTCTCGATATCTGACTGATTAAACTTCTAATAATTAACTTTAACAAATTGTCAGCTCTACAGCTGAACAACCACTCATCAACTCTGCAGTATGATATGAGCAAATATTTTTATGACTTGCGGTAAAGATGTTCAAAGTTTTTCCGTTGCCTAAAGTACCGCAGATAAGTACTGGCTGATTGGATATACTGAATACTTTTATTTTGAGAAAATAAATTGAGAAACAATTGGAAACGCTTGTAACGTAATGCTATTGCATAAGAATAATATTTATAAGCTGCTAAATAGCTGAGGTGCTAAAAGGTGCGAAAAAAGAACGACAGATGTTACATGATTAATTTTTTTTCATTTCTTGCACTATATTCTACTCTTCAAGTATTGGAGAAATGGCTGCAGTCTCGTTAGCGCTATGTACGAGTATTGCTTTTGTCAGCCTAACTGAGAATAAAGCCATCCAATGTGAGAATCGATTGGTCTATGCGTCGTATTCTTTTATTTTTATACCTTCTGAGCTTCTGAGCCATATGAATAGCCAATCCTAGCTTATCCTTTATAGTCTATGGCTCATAGACTAGGCTGGACGCAGCTAGGCCCTTCGTATTCAGCGTAGGCAGGATTCTCACATTGGATGGCTTTTTATCACTTTGCTTGTCCTTTATTGTCTATGGCCCATAGACTAAGGCTGCACGCAGCCAGGCACTTCGCAGTCAGCGTAGGCAGGATTCTCACTTTGGATGGCTTTATTCTCAGTTAGGCTGACAAAACCAATACTTATTTTTTGTTATGCTTAACAGACTGCTAATATTAAATTGACGCTATGGAAATGTTCTGCAGCTGAGCTGTTAACCAAAGTAGGCACGAATATATTACAAAAAATTAAATAAACTAAATCTAGATAGATAGATAGATAGATAGATAGATAGATAGATAGATAGATAGATAGATAGATAGATAGATAGATAGATAGATAGATAGATAGATAGATAGATAGATAGATAGATAGATAGATAGATAGATAGATAGATAGATAGATAGATAGATAGATAGATAGATAGATAGATAGATAGATAGATAGATAGATAGATAGATAGATAGATAGATAGATAGATAGATAGATAGATAGATAGATAGATAGATAGATAGATAGATAGATAGATAGATAGATAGATAGATAGATAGATAGATAGATAGATAGATAGATAGATGGATAGATAGATAGATAGATAGATAGATAGATAGATAGATAGATAGATAGATAGATAGATAGATAGATAGATAGATAGATAGATAGATAGATAGATAGATAGATAGATAGATAGATAGATAGATAGATAGATAGATAGATAGATAGATAGATAGATAGATAGATAGATAGATAGATAGATAGATAGATAGATAGATAGATAGATAGATAGATAGATAGATAGATAGATAGATAGATAGATAGATAGATAGATAGATAGATAGATAGATAGATAGATTTTTCAGCCATGTTTGCCCATGTATGCCTCCCAAGTATAGAAGTAGAAGGGCTTAAAAAACGCATTAGTTTTTTTCGTCTCTTCCTGGGCAAAACTGAGTGCATTGTTTAGTGCGCTTGGATGCGCCAATATTAAAATTTAATGCCTGGTGGTTCCCCTTCTGTTTGAGACGACACTCTACATTCAGAATTTGTCAAGCATCGGAAAGAAGGGAAGCTCTCCGCTGAGTCTTTCTTTTTCTTTGCCTTTCCAACGTATGACTTCTCTACTCCCCTGTCCCTTTCAATTGCCTCCTCTCGTTGCCTTGACAACAAGGCTAACAACAAACAGGCAGGCGTATTTGCACGAAGAAGAAAAAACTGTAATTTTAAGCAACTCCTCTTCCATCGGGTAGGCAGACACCGGTAACTCTGAGACTCCGGTATTCAGAGAGCGTCTTCTGCCCCAAGTTGCAAATTTTGCTAGTCAGGACCTAGCCTGTGCAATACAGCAGTCTATCAACAATCAATAATCAATTGAATTCATTCACTGGTGAGTCAGCGTAACTGTGATTCAAGAATTTGATGCTTAGTTATCGAACATCAGCGTCTTATTTCGCTATGCTTAATATGCACTAAACTAATTGCAGACCCACACGATGGAGAAGCGACAGCACCTCCTTGTTCTGCTGCTGCTGCCACTGCTGCCTGTCGTGCTGCTTGCTGTCGCCACTGACCCAGTTGTGGCTAAGAATTACAAGTTCCGCCAAGACCCTGTCTGCCCTCCAGCTGTTGGGGTTCCCAGCCTCAATGACTGTTTGAGTCACCCAGGACCTGCTCGATTGAGTGTTCGGTGAGGACCGATTGCGCCGTGTACAGCTTTGTCAGCGCGTCCAACCAGTGCCAGATGGGCAGCACCGCCGACCTGCTTAACACCTGGTCAACCAGCCCTGGGACGCCCTGCGTGAGCCAGCTGAATCCTCGCCTGCGGGCATTCTGACATTCCGATCCAAACTGCTGGCTTTCTTGGACTTTCGCGTTGGTCAGGACAATCTTGTTGGTAGCGCCCAGTTCAA
>NIVC01003142.1:0-5000 GCA_002269645.1 Macrostomum lignano
CTCCGCGCATCTCCGATCCCGTGGTTGCCACTTCAGCGGACAGCAATGGCAAAGCGAGAGCACTCGATCGTAGTGACCGGCCGAAGCAAGCTGGACTTCAGTCACGCTTTTTCTACGAGTCTGGGCAACGCGTACCCGGTGGAGATCGCGTCAACTCCACTCGACCGACCGTACTTAGGTGAGAGAGAATGAATGAAGACCGACAAATTCAGAATACCGTTGCTTCTCTAAACCAGGGGTCCTCAAACTCCGGCTCGAGGGCCACAGCTTTCTTCTCTCATCTCTCCTCTCTTCTATTCTCTCATCTCTCCTCGCTACTAAAAATGATATTTTGAAACTCAGAAAAGCATTAATTACAGTAGCTAAAAGTTCAAACAATAGCACAAATTCAAAATCGTCTTATCGATACCAGACACTGTGCAGCCAGAAAAAGATTTGTGATCATTAGATACACAGAATTAGGGAAACCACTGTATATCAAACAAACGAAATTTATTAATTACAATTTTGAAACAATCCGTTAAAGAATCTTGTATTTCAATAGGTCGTCATTCGATAGTCAATAAGACACACTATATGACAGTTAGTAGGGATGAAAATAATTGTAAGATTTTGACGCTTTTCCTAAAATAAATAGAGTAAGAAACACGACGAAAATGGTCACGTGTACTGTTGTTCGAAGTTACAAACTGCAGAAACATTTTCTAAACTTTGTCGGGTTTAATTACGAGTAATTGCGCTCCAGGCGGAACTTGACCCAGTCGGCGCTCGTCTCGATCTCCTCCTCCACCTGAGCGTCGGTGAACAGCAGCAGGCGGCAGGCTCTCAGCTTGCTGTTGTACAGCACGTGTCTGCTCGTAGCCAATTTCATCGCCTCGAAAAAGCACTGAATCACGCTGTCAATTTCCGTCAGATCAGTGCAGCAGTACTCCGTACTCGATTGTAGCTGGTGCGCTTGAACGGAGTTCGCTTCCAGACTGAGGAGGTGTTAGGATTAGAAAAAGGCGAAGTCGTCCCAACGTACTCGCACACGAACCCGCGCAGATCGGAGCACTGATAGTCGTGAAAGAGGTTTGCAAGAGATTTCGTCAAGCAGTCTTGATTGCCATTGTTATTGGGCATTCCCAAATGCCACAGAAGGTCGTTGAGAGGCAGCACTCCGTTGTCGTTAACCAGCGGCCAGCCGGACCTCAGTGCGCCTCTCTCGTCAGCCAGATCGGAGACTCCTAACCACAGCTTGCAGCTGCACATCTGGACGCTCAACATGGTGGGCAGCAGCTGCAACGAGTCGTGCAAGTTGATGAGCTCGCCTCCGATCGATGCGCACTGCCGATTGGCTCGCACCAGGTGAAGCTCTGGGCTGCATTCACGAACACGCACTTGCCAGCCTCGAGGTTGAACGGGTTCGGGCAATCAGGGAGCACTGGTTCCAGTCTACAAAAAAGGAAGAGAGCCAGAAGTCCGATTTTGAGCAACTGGTTGAGGTACATGTCAAGTCAAGCTGCAATGAACCGTGTAAACTCCTCAAATTTGTTCCGCATCGGCCCAGTAACTTCTTTTATAGAAGCGAGCCGTTGTTTAAAAAACTGGTGCAACCGAGAACGGATTGAAAAATGAAATTTTGTGGCTTTGAAATTTGTGGCTTTCCGGCTTCCTGCTTAAACGTCGTTGAAGCAAAAAGTGTCGTAGGCGTAGCAACTGAGACTAAAAATCGAAACCATAGCGAAGTGAAAGTCAAAAAATGCACTGTTTTGTTCTTCTATAGAAAATGATTCCTAAAAAATTGAATGCAAGTCATTATTCATTTTTTGAGGCTTGTTTTTGTTCCGGCAAAGCATCATCTGCAGGAAAGCATCGAATTGTAAAACTTACTTCCGAAGTGTGCTATTCTAATAACTTCCTTGATGTATTCGTAAACACTTACGTTTCAACGCATGGATTGCTTAAAACTATTGGAACGGAGTTTGATTTTATCGAGGCCGGCAAGAAGTTTGTTTCAAATATTACACTTTTCAATTATTATTTCAAATATTAAAATTTTTGGATTGCTTTTCTTCGAAGGAATTGCTTTCCTCTGTCCAAAAATTAGTCTACAAATTTGTCTTAAAGGGTAACTCTTGCAAATCAACAGGAATGAAAAAGTGAACGATTTATCTTTTTAATTTAAAAGATAGGCCTGCCAAACTCTCCACCACCACCACCAATTCCTAGGAATCCCATCGCACCTGTACATCAATCAGACTCAATCGCTGGCACGGTGCATTACGCTGCACTGACCACATTTGAAAAGTACAGCTTGATCACCGCTCGAGCCAGACAACTGTCCGAAAGCGGCAGCGTTTTCGTTACTGACCGTTTAGAGCCGCCTACGGGCTTCTTCTATGTTGTTGTAAGTGCTCAAGGAGGTACGGGTTAATGTTGATTTCGAAAGATTCTAGCCAAGCCCCTCGATGTCACGACGAGTGATGGCACTTTGCAACCACCTGGCTCTTTCACAAGTTATTGAATCACCAAAGATACGAACCCGCTGCCCAACTGTTGTGTCAAGTGAGAGGGTTTGACAGAGACGAACAAGAGACGGTGATTAATTTCTGTTTCGATTTCGTGGAGTCTATTCTTTAACAGAGTTATGCAGTATAAAGTCTTGACTTCTTCTCAACTTACTTTCAAGTTCCTTAGTTACAGAATTAAATGAGTCATCTAAGTCGACACAATCGAAGAATATCGAGACAATCAATGATGTTATTTAAGGGAAGATAAAGTTGAAGCTGCAAAACCGGCGGAAATATGACGACGAACCTTTAACTTGTAGCGCTGGTGGAAAAGAGGATGTGAACTAAAGATTCAAACTGGACCCCGAAATATTCGGTACCGACTTTTGTACACCCATCTCTTCATTTGGAGCCAAATAGCTCCCGTTATGCCTAAAACCGACCACTTTAGAATTTGAGGATCTCTATGGGGAGGATCGAGAAATGGGATAAATGGCGATTTCATGTGATCCGAAACCTTCCTGTGCTATTTGAGTTTAATATAATTTCATTGTGTGTTTTTTCAGAACCCTCTACTATACAGCCATTTATGAAACATAATACTAAAGTACTAAAGCTTGACGTTATTTACATGAGAATGATTCAGGACATGCACTTTTAGGATAGCATAAACATTATTAAGAAATAACATAATGGGGGTCACAACATGACATTACTATCGCTCCTATTCTTCATACAAACATATAAAAAGAGCGTTTATCGTGGTCATCACGTCAGTTAAAACATCTGAAGCTCCAAGTGAAGGGATTGGCGTAGAGAGATCGGGACGTGCAATGCTTCAGGCTCCATTTTGACTCTTTAGTTCACATCCTCTTTAATAGCCCGCGGTTTACTTGTTTTCAGCTGCAGTAGAAATAGAGATGCGACGCCCCACAGTGCCAAGCACAGTCCTCGGTTGTCCTGCACAAATTCAAATGGACACCTGGCCGCCTAAATTATCTTTTTCTCACACACACCTTGCCACTAACTAACAACACCAGGTGACCGGCAAGGATCTCGAAGGCAGGGACTATCAGCGCTACTCGCCCACAGCTGTGAAAGCTCTGGTCGCGCCGGCTCCTCGCGTCGAATGTCGCAGCTTGGACGTCCGGGTTCGTCGAGGCGACTGGACCAGCCTGCGCTGCGAGGTGTTCAGCACCAAGGACTACCTGACTACCTGGTATAAAGTGCTGGGCGAGAATCGAAAACAGGTGCTACAATCGATCAGTAGTCCAGCTGGGCAAAGACTCCAAACTCTGACTTTGAAAGAGGCCGACGCCACAGTGGCTGGAGTTTACGAGCTGATGGCAACCACTGTCGACGGCCAGATGCATTCAGACCGCGTTCAGGTCACTGTGCTGCGTGAGTTACATTTTGTGTTAATTAACTATAGTGAAATTCGCCGGTACCCAATGTTTGAGCACTAACACGCGCATATCTATAAGTACTTATAAGCTTTTAGCCAACGGACCACTGGCAAGTGACCCCATTCCAGCTGATCCGCCTACCGTTCTGGTTGCACCGAACAATGTCAGCGTGGCAGCAAATACTGTAGCAAAGTTGCGGTGCCTAGTGGTTGCAGAGGCCTCAGCTATGACGTCATTGGTTGTCGATTGGTCTCGGGCCGGCTCGAGATTCGATGTGGCTCGCCCGCTGGTGAACTCTAGCCGGATCGCGGTGATTGAGTCTAGACAAGTCAGCGCTGTTGATAAAACTTTGATAATAAGGTAAGTACGAGCTATGAATGGGATAGCTTAAAAATTTGAACGCCCCAGCTCACACTGTCTCACGGCACCGATAGAACATGTAATTACCTTTTGGTGATTCAGCTCTCCTAAGAGTTCAAATCACTTCTTAAAGCTCGAAAATTCAAATCGTCGAATTCAGTGAAGTATCGAGGTTGGGTAACGCCCTTAAGAGTTCTTCAAACAGTTAACAGTTAGTTATCAAGTTGCCGTGCAGGGACGTAGCCAGGGGCTGAGGATACGTCCTGAGGCTTTTACTAAAATAAAAATTTTGTATGCTTGTGGCGCCTTCACACGTTAATGAATCACCAATGACGCATTATGCCAATAGAGTTAAGAAAAGCGAAAACCTTCTATTTCACCAAGTTATTTTGGAGGTAGCGTCCTTCCACTTGTTTCGTTTATTACAGTAATGTGCTTCGAACACGTTATTATTGATAGATACGCCACTGAATCGGACTCGGGCGAGTACGTATGCCGAGCAGCTTACACTACTAGCGGATCGAGCTCAGGAATATCCGGCTTAAAGTCAACTTGGCTCATTGTCAGCAATATGCCGATCGTGTTGCGACTGTTGCCGGATGTTCGACGATTAAATTATCGACGAAACGACACTATCCGCATTGAATGCCAGGTGGAATCGGGACAGAGAGGTGTGCAGCTCAACTGGTGGCGCATGAGCACAGGCCAGCTGGTGTCCACCACTGGATACTTCAAATTGCAC